>BOPN01003874.1:137869-140222 GCA_017312705.2 Penaeus japonicus | reverse complement strand
CACACACATATATATATATATATATATATATATATATATATATATATATATATTTATATATATATGTATATATATATGTATATATATATATATATATCTATATATATATATATATATAATATATATATATATATATATATATATGTATACATATATATACTTATGTATATCTATATGTATGTATATATATATATATGTATATATATATATATATTTACGTATATATATCAATATCAGATACATATATACACAAATTTTGACCAATGTCTTTGATAATACGCTAGGCACGTTCGTTCTAGAAATAATGAAACAACACGGAACAAATAAAAAGAAGGAGAAAGAGAATAAGAAAGAAAATAAAAGTCAAAAGATCCAAAGAATATCCGATTGGAAAGTGCATGTCGGACGGTCTTGCAATATTAATGTTTTTGTTATTTTTTTTATTTATTTTTCCTTTTGTCGTGGATCAAGGACCTAACAAAGCATACGGGTCTGGAGGGAAAGATGCCTTTTCTCGATGCTTCTGGAAGTTTCTTGAAAAAAAAAAATCCTTCTTTCTTCCACTCAATATTCTAGCATTCAGCGCCTCTTCTCTTTCTCCAGAAGGATGGAGGAAAGAAGATAATGCTCATTGAGAAGAAGAGAAATAGGAGAAAATAATCCTTAAGAGGAACAAAAAACAAAGCTTATCCTTGCAAGATAAATGTTATGCCAAAATTGCACTAAAATCAGAGATAAGTATAAGCTATGTTGTTTGTTAGCATTGTGGATTAGAACTCATATTTTACTCTTGATGCATGTAAGTCAGTGGATGTATAGATCATTTTTAAATACTTATCTCAAAATACGGTAAGTAAAAGGATAACAAACCTATTGGATATGATGTAAATATCACTGAGTTTGGATATACTGATATAACTTGGAAATGCAAGGGTGGAGACTCAGTATCCATTAATCAATAGACAGTCTGTAACATAATGGTATAACACTATATCCTCAGTAAGATGTAGACTGGATTGCTTGGAATGTTAGGCGGTAACGGTTTGTTACTTGCGTTACACACACACACACACACACACACACACAGACACACACACGAAAAAGTAGTATTAATACTTCTACTAATTAAAAAGGCCCACGTGACAGACCTCACCAAAAGTTTTTTTTTATTTACCCACGTGCTCAACATTTCCATAAAAATCTGTCTATGATACTCTATCAACGAATGTAGATAGATATATAAATTTGACTGGATAATTTCACAACGCATGAGATGTAATTAACGAGTCGCTTATCTCTTAATCAGAATTACATGCAGTATAGTCAATTAACAGAAAATCGAAACGCGTTAATTACTTCTCTTGTGTTGTGAGGCTATTCACTCTTATTGTACATTTGTTATCATTTGTTTACATTTGTTACTACAAAGTATGAATAAATACATTAACTTATATACTCTATGAATCAAAACCTTTCTGTGCACCATGTGAACTAAGCTTTAGTAAAGAGAGATGTTACAGAAAAAAACACTTTTTTATGTGGAGAGCTCAGCGTCGCATACACCTCTCTCATACCCTCCCTCTTCCTTTTTATCTCTCTATCTCTCCTATTCCTTTTCCTTTTCTTCTCTCTCACTCTTCTGCCCCACCCCCTCTTTCTCTCTCTCTCTCTCTCTCTCTCTCTCTCTCTCTCTCTCTCTCCCTCTACCTCCTCCAATATCTTTCTCTATAAACATGCGTAGCCTCTTTGATCCCCCGTAATTGCTTTTTTCACCACTTAAGCGTCACTCGAAGTCGGCCAACACGGTCAGAATGAACGCGGGCGTGGAGCAACGTCCAAAACAAACAAGACTTTTATTTCTTTTCCTTTTTGTCTTTCCCTTTATTTCGTCTGAGCCTATACTAATATCTTCTTCTTATATCGTCTTGTGTCTACTATGGCTATACCCTCCCATATTAACTTCTGTCAAAGAATTGATGGAATATTACTAAAGAGATCTTTGTGCCCAGCGAGGTGGGTGACCCTTAGGCCTATCTATAACGGTACGTATTTGCATTGTTGCATTTCAAGTGTTTTCGATTCTCGACGTCAGAAGTGGGAAAAGAAATCGTTCAACGAATTCCCAGTAAACGCCAATGTTTTCGTTTTACTTCGCTTTTCCTTTAAACACACGAGCCGCCTCCTTTTATCACATTCCTCGACTGTGGAGTCAAGTTGTCATTATCAGTTTTGGGAAGCCTTTCAGTTCCGGCGGAGGTAGTTGCTTTATAGCTGTGTTTTCCCCCGAAAACATGTCGTGATTTGCTAGTTTGGGACACTTGTTATCAATTTAGAATCAACTTCATTGAATTAA
>BOPN01003874.1:120369-130369 GCA_017312705.2 Penaeus japonicus | reverse complement strand
ACAATGAGATTCGCTCAAAGCGAATTCAATATCTAATTTCCAAAAGTTTGGCCTAAAATTCTCACGATACCAGGTTAGTGTTTAATGCGAATTCGATTGCAAAAAAGGCATTTGAGAAAAGAGGCGTGTCGATAGTCACAGTGATGAATGGACGAGCGCCATTGTAAAGTTGTAGACGCTAGCGCCACACTGGAGGTTATTGCATGCAGGGGTTACAGGCAGTCCGGATAGAGTTGCCAATCCGCGTGCGGGTAAGCAAGCCTCACTCGACTAGCACCCATGGACGAAAAGAAGCATGAGGACCGAGGCGGAGTTGGCGTGCTCCCAGTGCTCTTTCTATCGACTAATGAACGATAAAAAATGTCCACCTCAATAAAGACTGAGGCCTGTAAACACACACACACATACACACAGAATCTTGCTGAGCCAAATCTCACACTGTAAGTGGATGGTAATCTCGGCTAATCCTGGCACACAGGGAATAATCTAGAAGCAAATATGGCAGAGGTCACAAGAGCATGTCACCACACCCTGAATTATCATCATTTTTATGAAACCAATGTTCTTGTCGAGAAATGTCTTTTATTCTTCAGTAAGTAAGTCAGCTTTGTGGTAGCGTTTTCAGCTAGCAATCTTGGGGACCCGATATTAATCCTACACTGTCAGTGGATGGATTTCCCGGCTATTCCTTGCACACGCGGGTAATTTAGAACCACAATAAATATACAGACGCAATTTTATTTGAAGTCACAAAAGCCTGTCCCACAAATCCTAAACTATCATTATTATTGTTATCATTCCTGATATGATACCATCAGCAGTATTGCATATCTGCGAGAGATAATGAAGAACATACCCTCTACTCGCCATGAGTCTCCGGAAAAGGACAAACAGTGATCGTTACAAAAACTCGACACTGACGAAATATCACGTTTCAAAAGAGGGAAAAAAAACACCTGAAATAGACTCCACTGATTCGTGTTGTTCCGTGGACTCCCGAAAAATGGTGACGCAGCAAAGCGGTACCAGGCGAGCTGTTGGAGATTATAGATCAAAGACAGGAAACGAGTGTTGTGCGTAGCAAAGGAGGAAGGAGGGTGTGTGGAGGGGGAGGGGGGAGAAGTGACGAGGGTGCAGATTAAATAATTTAACAATCTCTTTCGAGCATTCCCTATCTATCGATCTCTCTCGTACAATTACTCTGTAGATACATTGGTATATATATATATATATATATATATATATATATATATATATATATATATATATGTATATATTATATACACATATAAGTATATATATTATATACATATAAGTATATATGTATACACACACACACACACACAAACACACACACACACACACACACACACACACACACACACACATACATGCATAGACATACAGATAATTAGTTTATAGACATACATACAAAAAAGTAGGTAGGTAGGTAGTTAGCTAATTGAATCAGCAAATATCTAAATAGGGGAACAGACACATAAACTCGAACGAATTCCTTCATCGCATCAGTTTTACCTTTTCCCAACTGTTCATCCGAAGACAAAAGACAAAGAGAAGGAGAGGAAAATAAGTGCTTGACGAGAATGCTTCCGAAGCCCCGCATGTGATTTCCCTTCCCCAAAGAGCAATGCTTCCTAAGTGGTGTTTCTGCTCCTCGTCTGAAAAGGAAAAGAGACTTGCAGCTTTTAAGGTAATGCCAAGAACAAAAGAAGGCTTTATCTGACTGTAGTTCAAGACCCCGCTGTTCTGTCTCCTTTTTAGATAGTTTTGTTTTGTCGCAAATTAGCTTTTTTGATGAGAATGTGAATCGAATTTACGAGATACTGATACTGTATGATACATGTACTCAGGTTTTTCTGTATTGGTTTGTGATTGTAAGTAAAAATGTAATAAAACTTTTCATTGATGTAACCGTAATCTATTCTAAAAGGCTAAAACGTGATTATTTATCTGGTGAACAGATTAAGTTGACCTTAGAATATTCCCATTCTTTCAAAAATAATGCTAGAGAGAGAGAGAGAGAGAGAGAGAGAGAGAGAGAGAGAGAGAGAGAGAGAGAGAGAGAGAGAGAGAGAGAGAGAGAGAGACGGAATTCAACTAAATAGGATAACGCAACATAAAAGAGGTACAGAAAATCTATATCCGTTAACAGCACCTATTTAGCGATTACAAGGCAGATGTAAGGGAAGTGCTCAACATTACCGCAGCCGTTATCGGAAGCGGAATTCGGATTGCAGAGGGGAAAAAATTGCATATGTTGTTCATATCGCGATTCCGTTTTGTTTCATGGTATGTCATCGATGATTTTGAATCTTGAGGATGATGGTGGTGATGGTTATGGTGATTTAGATGGTGTTGGTGATGATGATGATGACTATAACAAAAATAATGACGATAATAATGAATGATGAAGATATTACTGCTAATAATGTTGATAGCAGAAATGGAAATCATTAGCCAGAGTAATGAGGATCGTGCCAATGACCGCACACGTCTTTTGAGCTTTGTGCAACATCCCTCGTGCAACATGTTCCGGCGCCCTTTCCATGCTGACTGCCTGAGAATTAGTGTGATCGATTCTTGCACAGGCTAAAGGACATATATTAGACCGTTAGGGGGAAAGAGCGAGGAATATCTTTCGGGACTATGAATTAGGGAAATCGCGGTCCTTGTTACTAAAGTATATATATGTATATATATATATGTATATATATATATATACATATATACATATATATAAATATATATATATATATTTCCTTTTTTAAATGATTATTTCACTTACCTATTCATCTATTCCATTATTTGTTTATTCCTTCATATGTGCATTTGTTTATCTTTTCATATATCAATCTATTCATTCATCCAATCAAATCCTTATTTACGTAATGTATTCATTTTTATATTTATTATTTATTCATTCACGCATTTTAATCATTATTATTCCATCTTATTCAATCCTAAATATACTCATTTATATCTTTATTCAATCATTTACTTTACAAATGGGACAAGGATACCGGGTCATAACCTCTAAGGCGAGCCGTCCTGTGTCAGCGAATGTTACCTCGATCGGAGCTTGGTCCGTTCCATCGTAATAACCAACCACAACAGTGACTCGCAGGGGACAGTGAAAACTTACGATCATGGAGAGGGGTTTATCTGTCGACCCGGAGATGTGATATATTAATATTAGCACTCTATTAAAATGACAAGTTAAATGATTAATTGAGGAAGTCTTATATTTAAATTTTGACTGAGGCCTCAAGGCGCGCAGACAATATCCGCCTTCATGAGTCCGGCGTGAGAATCTGACTTAATTAAAACGTTTTATAGCCTTAATTATCTCTCAAATAAGAGCGTAAAAGGTAATGAAATCTGAGCTGAAGGAATTTAATTTACTGATTATTTTATCGCTCGAGAACCCACGTGGATGCGGACAAGCGAAAACTAGCTCGTTCTACCCACTTCGCCGTTCTCACGCGAACAAAGGCGAGTGAGATAATCCGGAAAGAGAGGAAGAGAATGAGAGAGTGGGCGAATGAGAGAATGAGAGAGTGAGAGATTGAGAGAGTGAGAGAATGAGAGAGTGAAAGAATGAGAGAGTGAGATAGAGAAAGAGAAACAGAAAGAGAGCAAGAGATAGATAGATAGATATATAGACAGAGAGAGAGAGAGAGAGAGAGAGAGAGAGAGAGAGAGAGAGAGAGAGAGAGAGAGAGAGAGAGAGAGAGAGAGAGAGAGAGAGAGAGAGACAGAGAGAGAGAGAGAGAGAGAGAGAGATCGTTTCCTTTAGCTTCTCGTTTCCGTTTCCCGAGTTGAACATGTGCGTATCAATTACATCTGGGCAATGTTGCGTTTGCAAAGTGTTTCAGATGGAGCGCCGAGCAATTTGCGTCTGCCACACGGTCTGTTACTTCATAAGTCATAAACCCTTGCGAAGTACAGCAGTATTGCATGATTAGCAAGGGAAGCAAGCTAGAACATGGCTGCTGGTCTTGTTGGAGGCAAACTGATGGCCATTTCGTTGGGGGAGAGAAGCGGTTGTGACCGCGTGCAATTGTTTAGATTCTGCAAGGGCTTACGCAACGAGCATTCTGCTGTGTCTTTTCCTTTGGCGAGTTTTCAGTCCATTTCGTCTCTGCGGCATATATATGTATATATATATATATATATATATATATATATATATATATATATATATATATATATATATATATATATATATAATGTGTGTGTGTGTGTGTGTGATTATATCAACACACACACATTCATGCACATGCAAGCATTTGCCGATAATGCAATGGCTAACACAAATTCTCTTTGCTTTGGCGAATATTGTCAGCCTTTATTGATGATATACCATCTGCATTTCCATCACATAGAGATTTTACTCATTTTAAGCTGTAATAATGCTCCAGATTACCTTTTTCATTACTGTTATTACGCAATCCAACAAACTAGGCTCATAGGTTTGACTGTCACTCATGGTTAGAAAGAGGAAAATGAAAAAAGAAAAGAAAAAAAGAAAAAAAATATATATACACACACACACACACACACACACATATATATATATATGTATATACATATATATAAAAGAAAAGAAATGTATGTTTAATATCGACATCCCACATTCACATCATTCAATATTATACCATGTAATGATTATCCAGTTTATATTAGCACAACGAGTGAACTTGAATTACCGTATTACAACGTGTTATTACCTTAGTGTTGCAAAGGATTAGTATTACAAAGTATTATTTTTTATAGTTATGCATACATTGCCCAGTTGGCTTGTTCATATTGCCTCGCGGGACGGTTGTTTCCCACAGCTGCTCTACGCAATGGCGTACGTCGTCTCCCTTTTATAGATAAAAAATATTTTGATTCGTGGCGTCCTGTTTTGATCTGTCGTTTTCTTCTTCTTTTTTCTTCTCCTCTCTCTTTCTATTTGGTTGTTTCTTCTCTTTCCTTCCTTCCTCTAATCTTCTCGCTTTATTTCTTTCTTTCTTTTCTTTTCTCTCTCTCTATATACCTTTCTCATTCACTCATTCACTCCCTCCCTCCCTCCCTCCCTCCCTCACTCACTCACTCCCTCCCTCACTCACTCACTCCCTCTCCCTCCCTCCCTCCCTCCCTCCCTCCCTCCCTCCCTCCCTCCCTCCCTCCCTCCCTCCCTCCCTCCTCCCTCCCTCCCTCCCTCCCTCCCTCCCTCACTCACTCACTCACTCACTCACTCACTCACTCACTCACTCACTCCCTCCCTCCTTCCCTCCCTCCCTCACTCACTCACTCACTCCCTCACTCTCCTCCAGCGTCAGAATTAATGACATTTCGCCGTCGACACAGCAGGTTTCGGATCTGAAAAGACGAACCCAATTTATAATGTGAAAAGACGAGGGACTGAAGAGGGGAAAGAAGCACTTGTGACGGAGCTCGCTTTCCCTTCGGCGACAAAGGAAAGGGGGCCAAAGAAGCGGCTCATGTCAACAACACGACGTGTCATCTCATTATTATCGTTGTGAGGGATTTTATAGAGCTGTTTCTTGTATGTAGCCTCGGCTCTTTCACATTTCATTATCTTTTAGTAACAAGAATTTATTATTTAGTTACTCTTTCTGTTCTATATTTATAATTATATTTATATAAGTATCCATCTTTATGTACATATTAACCGTAACTATGTGTGTGTGTGTGTGCGTGTGTGTGTGTGTGATGTGTGTGTGTGGGGGGGTGGGGTGGGGTGGGGAGGATGGGTGTGAGTGTGCCTACTTATCTATCCATCTATCCGCCCATCTATCTCTCAACATCTCTAGGTCGCTGAATGAATTAAATCACCTTGTACTGCAGAATATAAAATGATTTCGTTAGGTTGTTAATCCAGAACCTTGCCCTAAGCTATTTACATCATAGTGATTTCCTGACTTTCTCCCTCTCCCTCTCTCCTTTCATCTCTCTCTCTCTCTCTCTCTCTCTCTCTCTCTCTCTCTCTCTCTCTCTCCCCCCCCTCTCTTCCTCTTTCTCTCTCTCTCCCCCCTCTCTCTCTCTTTCTCTCTCTCTCTCTATCTCTTCCCCCCTCTCTCTCTTCCTTTTTCTCCTCCCCTCTCTCTCGCTTTCTCATTGTCTCTCTTTCTTACGCTCTCTCTCTCTCTCTCGCTTTCTCTTTGTCTCTCTTTCTTACGCTCTCTCTCTCTCTCTCTTTCTCTTCTTTCTCTCTTCCTCTTTCTCTCCCCCCCCTCTCTCTCTCTCTCTCTCTCTCTCTCTCTCTCTCTCTCTCTCTCTCTCTCTCTCTCTCTCTCTCTCTCTCTCTCCCTCTCCCCCCCCCTCTCCTCTCTCTCTCTCTCTCTCTCTCTCTCTCTCTCCCTCTCTCTCTCTCTCTCTCTCTCTCTCTCTCTCTCTCTCTCTACTCCTCTCCTCTCTCTCTCTCTCTCTCTCTCTCTCTCTCTCTCTCTCTCTCTCTCTCTCTCTCTCTCTCTCTCTCTCTCTCTCTCTCTCTCTCTCTCTCTCTCTCTTTCTCTCTCTCTCTTCACCCCCTCTCCCTCTTCCTCTTTCTCTCTCTCTCTCTCTCTCTCTCTCTCTCTCTCTCTCTCTCTCTCTCTCTCTCTCTCTCTCTCTCTCTCTCTCTCTCTCTCTCTCTCTCTCTCCCCCCCCTCTCTCTCTCTCTCTCTCTCTCTCTCTCTCTCTCTCTCTCTCTCTCTCTCTCTCTCTCTCTCTCTCTCTCTCTCTCTCTCTCTCTCTCTCTCTCTCTCTCTCTCTCTCTCTCTCTTCCCGTCCCTCTCTCTCTCTCTCTCTCTCTCTCTCTCTCTCTCTCTCTCTCTCTCATAAGCTATGTGGTTAGAATAAAGAAAGCAACATGAACATCGACCGTATACACTGGCTTGGTGAGGCTAATGCACTGTAACGCACACTGATTTTGGGAGCAATTCATAGCATAGTTTCTGCGAAATGAAGGTTGTGTATTAAAAGTAATAATAATTATGATAATGATAATGATAATAACACAGGAAATGAGCATTCCGCCGCTACATTTCACAGGGGTAACTGTGGTAAAGGTAGATGACGCCCCACAAATGGGTTGGATATCCTGGGATTATGCCAACACGATCCACTAAAAAGGTTGCGTTAGTCAGGTTCTTTGGCTTCGCTCCCTGTGCTTGCTTTGGATGCGTTTGTGAATCAGGCGTTGTGGAAA
This sequence comes from Penaeus japonicus, assembly GCA_017312705.2. Classification (NCBI taxonomy): domain Eukaryota; kingdom Metazoa; phylum Arthropoda; class Malacostraca; order Decapoda; family Penaeidae; genus Penaeus; species Penaeus japonicus. Next base: position 123,150 of record BOPN01003874.1, on the reverse strand, counting down.
GATATTACAATGGAGGTGTTATTGAGAAATGTTGTGATGTAGATGTTGTGGAAGTGATTTTAATACACGTGTTGTGGAAAGAGGTTGTAATGTAGTTGTTATGGAAAGTGATTGTAATGTAGGTTTTACGGGAAGAGATTGTAATGCGAGTGTTGTGTAAAGAGATTGTAATGAAGTGGATATTACAGGCATAAATCACTAAGTTTGAATTGTTTGATATATTAGACATTTCTTTTCAAATAAATGGGCTACTATCCTAAAAAGGATTATAATACTAATATGAAAAATAATAAATGTTATAGTTAAATTATAGTTTTATATTTCAAAATCAGGTCTATGAATTAAAGCTGAAATAAAAAAAAATCATTTGTGAAAGGGTGGTCTTTAACAGAGCTATAATTGACACATCCAAAAAAGAACACGGAATAAATATGTTTTTTTCATAACATGATGTTGAAATAAAAACAAATGCGTTATGTGCACGGTGCACCCATCAACCAATTGCCCATAATTGTTTACATCATGAAAACAAATACATATTAAATAGCAAAATTAATTCTGGTTCATAACATCGGCAGTCGCTAAAACAACAACAAAACCTCATTGATATATGAGATTTTACCGGGCCGGGGGAGGGGGCGGGGGAAGGGACGGGGGTGCAAATGGCACATATTTTAGCAGATTATTCCATGCATGCTCTTGTCCAGGGCATTGAGTATTGAGCGCCTGCGGATCTGAAATGCTAATGCGATTACAACGTTACCATTGTGCTATTGGAACATTTTCATCAAATTATATCGAGATCATGTGAGTTAACGGGAACCCACTTGGGACCAGAACTCACGCCATAAAAAAAAAAAAAAAAAAAAAATAAAAAAATAAAAAAAAACAGATGTGCTCACACATCGAAGTCACCTCGGGATAGACGAGAAAGAGCGTGAATCAGACAAACAAAATCCATTCCTGGATCCAGATGTTCGTAAAGGGAAAACTCTCTCTCTCCCTCACCTTCCGGGCCCCCTACCCCCTCACCTCCTACCCTCCTCTTCGTCCGTGAGCGCTAAGATTTACAAGTGATCCTTTATAAGAAGATTTGGATGGGTCCAGTAGCCGGGATTTCAAAGGATTGCATTATCTCTTCTTGCATGCCTGACTCACTGGCTTGGATGAAGGATTTCACCTTCTGCAAAGACCGCTCAGCTGACGCGACTGTGAGACATGCGTAAAAGCACATGGCGATGTTTGAGCCATACCTAGAGGCCAGGTGGTGCCACATGGCCATGATCCACTACGAAGAAGGAACGCGGGTCAGAAAGCTATCATCAGCCCAGGCCGTGTGTGGTCAGGTATAAACATGACCTGCGTTCTCTCTCCTCTCTCGCTACCACGCTCCCTCCCCACCGACGGCAGGGTCAGGCTCACCCACGACCACACCGCTCGCCTTCTCCGCCGCCAAGACCTTGGAAGACACCAACACAAGCCTAGTTCGCCAAGACGTCCGACAAGCCTCCCGCTACCACAGTAATTATTACTTATTGACTCCAATAAAAGGATCAAGAGTTATCCGACTTTTGCTGAAAAAAAACTGATTGTGGTACTCATCACAGGGACGTTAGTGCAGGACACTGTTGCTGTCTTTCCTCCGGCGAGGCCGTTGACAGACTTCCCGTAATTATTTTTGCGATTGCTTACCGTACTTGCTCTTATTGTTGATATAGTGAGTCAGGTTAATTTTAACTAATTTTGAGATCAGTGAAAGAGTAAAATTTATGTAAACACTCCCAATTTATTTAATACCTTTATATTTCCTGATGCAACAATCATTGCCTGAATCAATATTTCACACCAAGTTATTCCCTCTGACTCTAAATATATTTTTCTCTCGCTCTCGAGGTGAAACGGGGCACGGCGAACTTAGAAAGGATCAAGTTCCAGTTGCCTCAGTTAGTAAAGCCATCACAACGAACAACGCCAGTATTAACTCTGCATGATATTCCGTTTCACTTTCGCTACGTATGCAAAAAGATTTTAAAGAAGGAATGAGATAGAGAGGGAAAGGGAAAAGAAGAGGAAGGGGGAGAGGAAGAGGGAGAGGGAAAGGGAGAGGGAGAGGGAGAGGGAGAGAGAGAGTGAGAGAGAGAGAGAGAGAGAGAGAGAGAGAGACAGAGACAGAGAGAGAGAGAGAGAGAGAGAGGAGAGAGAAGAGAGAAGAGAAGAGATTCTGCCACCTCATCCCAGCCTCGCCTCGCCAAGGCCCCCTCCGGCCATACGACCTTAATTACGTCACAATCGATGGGGCTCTTTAATACTGCCGCGGACGCCCCCAACTAGCCATTGTTCACTGACGCCCTTTCTCTTTGTGCTTCCAGGGTTCTTCTTCTTGTGATCCATGGCTCCTTTGTAGCTTCGCTCGGCGATAGCTTCTTGGGGTTTCATTCTGATTTGCCTCGGACTTTTCCTCTCATATACTTTCAATAAACTTTCAGTAGCCCATGTTGTGAAGGGTTAGATTTTTTAGAATCTCTATTCCTTTCCTTTTGTTTTTCTTTCTCTCTTCTCTCTCTCTGTCTCGTTACCTTTCTATTTGTATTTTTCTCTCTATATAAAGACCTCTCTTTTTTTTATTTCCCTCTCCTTCGTCTCCCCCTTCCTCTCTCTCTCTCGCTCCTTCCTCCCTCCCTCTTTCTCTCTCTCTCTCTCCCTCCCCACCTCTCTCTCTTCTCCCCCTCCCTCTTTCTCTCTCTCTCTTCTCTCTCTCCCTCTTTCTCTCTCTCTCTCTCT
>BOPN01003874.1:95000-100000 GCA_017312705.2 Penaeus japonicus | reverse complement strand
TTGAATGGCTGGCACAATACTGTGCCGCCCGGCCACTGGGCTTTTGAATGCGCGGTACAGTACTGTACCACCCGTCCTGTGTGGGTTAAGGTTCATAAGTTCATTGTCATAAAATTACTCTGTATAGATATTTAGGGTAAATCAGATCAATTTTGATTGACCTTGTTTGTGTACTGCCATGACAGTACTATAGTTTAAGTAATAGTGAAGAAATTATTGACTGCAACCTACTGTTACAGCAGACAGATATGGGAGGTCTTAGACTTATAGTGGCTGATGTGCACATATTTACATGTCTCTATCTGTATATCTTTATTAGAACTGACTTAAAATAATTGAAGAAAAAAAAGAAATTCCATTGAAAGGCCATAGGTGAACAAGGCTTAATAATAATGTTCACATTTGCATAATAATTCACAAATGTGTTTCTTTTTTATTCCTGCACATGTATATGTATTAAAGAATGTCACTAACTTAACGCTAAGCCCACATCCGCACATTTTATGCCTTGCAATTAAATACCACGGGAGAGCTATGCCCCATGGCACTCTTTTGTTCATGTGTGTACGTATGAATGTGAATATTTTTGTGTTTCTTGTAGAACAGACTCAAAAAATAGATAGATGAATAAAAAGATCAAATTCAAACCATGGAAGACCATGTGAAGATCAAGGGAACAAGTCCAGGGGGCACTTGTGTTTGTGTGTGTGTGTTTGTGTGTGTGTGTGTGTATGTGTGTGTTTATGTATGTGTGTGTGTGTGTGTGTGTGTGTGTGTGTGTGTGTGTTTGTTATGATGTGAGTGAGTGTATTTGTGCACAAGAACAGACTCAGAGGGAAAGGATCCAATTCAAACCTTTGAATTCCAGGTGAAGACCATGGGGGAACTAGGCCTAATGGCACTGGCAGTCCCTGAGGAGTATGGGGGGACTGGCATGGACTACCTGGCCTATGCTATCGCCATGGAGGAAATCAGCAGGTGAGATTCCTATTGTCATTTTCATTATTGTTAGTATCAGTATAGTTATGATTATTATTTTCATCATCATTATTATTTCTGTTATTATTTATTTAATATATAAATAAATAAATATATATATATATATATATATATATATATATATATATATATATATATATATATATATGATTACATTTTTTTATCATTATTAACCAAATGATACCATGCTATCTGTAACCTCTGGGTAGGATTCATTTGGGAATTTAATATTTTTTATTAACCTTTTATTAGCATAGCCTTTTAAAGTAATTGATCTCTTCATTTGTTTTATAAGAGCTTCAATCATTATGATTTTGTCTCACTATGTTTAGCAATACATATGTCATATTAGTTACTCACATTTTAGTCTATATTTCATAGAAGATATTGTAACTTAGAATTATTCTTGGATCAAAATTATTATAGGTTTATGTAAAGAGGAAAGATCATTATCATTATCATATTAATTTTTTTTAATTATTATTATTATTATTATTGTTATTATTATTGTTGTTGTTATTATTATGATTGTTTTTATTGTTGTTGCTATAGTTTTTATTACTATTATCATTATCATTATTAATAATATTATTATTAATAGTATTATTGTTATTGTTATTATGATTATTATGATTATTATTATTATTACTTTTATTATGATTATTATGTTTATTGTTATTATTATTATTATTATTATTATTATTATTATTATTATTTATTATTATTATTGTTCTTATTATCATTGTTATTATGAGAAAAAAATGATAATGATAATCATTATGTTCCTTCTGCATCTTCATCTCTCCTTCTTCACCCCCTCATTCCACGGCCTCCTCCTCCTCTTCCCCAGGGGATGCGCCACGGCGGGCGTGATCATGAGCGTCAACAATTCCCTTTACATCGGCCCCCTGCAGATGTTCGCCTCGGAGGAGCAGAAGCACCAGTGGATCACCCCCTTCACCACGGGCGAGCGTGTTGGATGCTTTGCGCTCTCTGAGCCTGGTGGGTACGGATGGTTGTGGGTCTGTGGGTAGGTAGGCAGAGGGGTATGGGGGGGAAGGGGAGAGATGGGTAGGGAGGTGGAGGGGTATAGCTGGAGGTTATTGGTGTTTTTGGTGTCAGTTGGTAGAGGGGGATGTGGTTATGTGTTGGCAGGTCAGTATGGTTGTCCCTTGGTAGGTGGGTATGGTGGTCAGTTAGTAAGTTAATAGGTAGGTATGTTTGTAGCATTATAGGTTAGTATGGTTGCCCATTGGTTGGTGAATATGGCTGTTGGTGGGTATACCAACTCGGTTGCAAATTAGTAGGTAAGTAGGTAGGTATGTTTGGTAGATTAGGTAGGTAGGTGGATATGGTTGTCAGTTTGTTATGGGGTATGGTTATAGGTTGGTAGATGGGTATGGTGGTAGGTTCTTTGGTGGGTATACTTACAGATTATAAGTAGGTATGTTTGTAGGTTTTTGGTTGGTAGGCAGGTATGAGTGCTGGTTGAAAGGTGGGTATGGTTGCAGGTAGGTATGTAAGTATACCTGTAATTAAGATATAGGTTACTTTCCTCATAGTAAATAGAATAAGTGACTTGTTTATAAATAATGTTTATTTATAAATGTCATTTATGTGGGGATGAAAAATCTCTCAAGAGTCCATTTCCCTAACCAAAAATCATTTGATGCTGCAGTACCAGGTGTTTGTGTACTGCCTTGATAGTACTATAGTTTATAGTAATACTGAAGAAGAAAAAACAAAAAACATTGTCCTTATTATATTTATATAGCAATGATAGCAACCTATTTGAAATGTCATTAATAAAAACAAAACTCTCCATCAATGAATAAATAGACATTCTCATTTCTCTTCCTAGGCAATGGCAGCGACGCAGGTGCAGCCTCCACCACGGCCAAGGGGCTCACAGAAGACAAGTTCCTCCTGAACGGCACCAAGGCCTGGATTACCAACGGCTACGAGTCGGAGGCCACTGTGGTCTTTGCAACGACTGACAAGGCAAAGAAGCACAAGGGAATCTCGGCCTTTGTTGTGCCGAAGCCCACGGAAGGTAAGGTTGTGTGAAGAGTGATGGTGAAGGAGGTGGAGCGTGAAGGGGAAGGTAAGAGGGAGGGTGTTAGGAGGGGAAGGAGAAGGATGGGAAAGGGATGCTGTCATGTGGTTAGGTGAGCCTTCATGAGGTTGAGGGGCAAAGGCAAAGGCATGACTTTTTGGCATTGATGCTACCAAAGCCAGGAAAAGGTCAAGGTGTAGGGAGGGTATGAGTGAGAAGCAGGCGAAGCAAAGGGGAAGGGGGAAGGTTGGGAAGATAGGGTTCACAGGCTTTTGTAACTATGATTGAGTTTGGTGTCAATTTGGAGAGGTGTGGGGGGTTCAAGAATACACTTGGGGGGAGGAAGAGGGATGGTACTGTCTCAGGATATGGTTTGAAATGGGCTGAGTGAGAGAGCTTCAGAATTTATGTCACATTTGAATGGCAGAGGGAACACCATTGGAAACCATTGGATTACCATTGGAAGAGCAGAAATGGTGCCATTTCAAGGGTTGACAGAACACCATCAGAATGACTGAACCAGGGAGCACTGTGGAAATGGCAGTGGGCAATTGGAAGAGCTGATGGGGTGCCATTGGAAGGCCCTAAAGGACACCATTGGAAAACTCAAAGAGGTACCACAAGAAAGGTTAAAGGGGAAGTATTATTTGGCTGTGTTTAGGTTACCTGGTGATAACAGTCTTAACCCAGCCCTTAGAAAGGAGAGACAAGGAAGTTGATGGATGGTTGGGATGAGGGTAAAGGTAGCTTGGATAAAGGGTTGAGGGAAGGGTAAAGGGCAAGGGGGAAGGGACAGAGTGTAGGAGCTCAAATCTACAGTAGGGGAGGAAGGGCATGGAATTGGAGATATTATTGTGATAATTACTGTGTGCTTCCATTGTAATATTATGATTAGTGTAATTTTTTTATCTTTATTGTTGTAGTTGTTTTCAATAAGTATTATTATTACGTATAAAGTAGTTTTATGATACAGGATATTGATATTAATCATATTCATTTTCCCATTATTATTACCAATATAACTACTATTACTTAACCCAACAGGTCTATCCCTTGGCAAGAAGGAGGACAAGCTAGGCATCAAGGGCTCGTCCACGTGTAACCTGATCTTTGAGGACTGTGCTGTGCCTTCTGCCAACATGATAGGCCAGCCGGGTATGGGCTTCAAAATTGCCATGATTACTCTCGGTAAGAAAAGTTGTATTTTGAATACACATGTACTTAACCCATTCGTGATGTGATAGCACACCATCTAGCACGAATGGGTTAAGAAAAAAGATAGACAAATTTTATCCCTTGACATGATGGACCCTATGATATTGCAGTTTGGATCTGTGTAGCATGGTTCATGGTCTAGGGATGAAATAAGTTGCTGGAAAGTATTATCAACCACTATCTGGTATCAGAGAGTGAGGATAAAGTCTATGTGTTCTATGACCTTAGATATTGAACATGACAAAACTCATGCCTGTACTTACTCACAAGTCCCAGTTAACCCTCTCTGGACGGGTGGTACACCACAGGTACCACACATTCAAGGCCCATTCGCAGGGTGCCGTCATACGGCGTCGACCATTTAATTGACTTAGGCCTATGCGTTCGAGAGCCCCGGCATTGCAACTTGCAAGGCTGGAATACCCCCGGCATGAATGGGTTAATCGAGCCACTTCATCTCCTTGCAAAAAGACAAAGAAACTAGAAATTACTGTTCTTTAACCTCAGAATTGCTTGATTAGGTGTTCTGGCTTGCCCTTCCATGCACAGACTTTCCTCTTTCCACTTTCTTTAAATCTTTCCACCTTTCATTCATCACTACTGGTGCTTGAATCATTGACTCTGCTGCTCTTTCTTATAGAAGCAATATATATATAATGTGCTCAGTTTTAAAATAGCTTTCCTGTAATGTAAGTTGCAGCTATACACTGTCCATCACATTAGTTTAAAA
>BOPN01003874.1:55000-70000 GCA_017312705.2 Penaeus japonicus | reverse complement strand
CGCCCAGAATCGAACCGGAAACGATATCTTATCTACGTCACTCAGCACTATTTCTACCGATTATATACACTACATGCCAGAAAATACGAGTTCAAAGTTGACATAAATTGGTCATTAGGGATGAACATATAAATGCATCACACGTACTGGAATAGCCAAATAGGCACAACCCCTCTCTCCCTTTAATCAATAAACCGCGGAAATGATACTATATTCCTTTGTGACCTTAAGTACTGTGATCACTATATTTCAAAGAAATCCAATGATCACATTACTTAAAAGAATAAGTACCTCATACGTCTCATTATAAGCCACTATACATAAAGCCATCTCAACTGATTCCTATTACAAATATTCCATTACTTTCATTTCAACATTCATGTAATATTTTAGCAATCATATCCATAGATATCCATTCTCGCCTATGCAGTATTTAAGGAATGAGAGAAGGTAAGAAAAAATACCAAAAAAACACAGAATATATATGTTTGGCGTCATCGACAGAAAATTCAAGACACAGATGGTCCTTCTAAGATCTAGCTTGCTTTCCTCAAGGTTCTATTTTAGATCCGAATTTTCCTTCAGAAGTACGAACCAGATGTCCTGAAATATATGTGTATATCCTGATATATCTGAGGGTAAGGTATGACCCCGGATCCAAGCATTAGCTACATAAAATTTACCATAGCTACCCAACAACTCTTGCCCCCCCCCCCCTTCACACCCCTCCTCCCCTCTCTCCCCTCACAAGAAGAATCTAAAAATGACGCTACGCCCAGGGAAGGGGAGGGGGGGCGGGGGCGGCAGAGGCCTCCGCGTTTTCGAGAATTGATGATGAGAAGAGGCAGTTTAAAACAAAGAGGCAAGAGGAACAGTAAGTGATTTGGTCGTTATCGTTACCCAGTGGAGAGGCTGTTACTGGGGCAATTAAATAGTTATTTGACCCATTTGTAATTGGAGAGTTGCCGAAGCGAAGTGGCCGGTAGAATATTGGTTTAAACACATAGGTATGCTTGTGTGTGTGTGTGTGTGTGTGTGTCTGTGTCCAAATGCCTCGTGTATGTATGTATGCAGGTATGTATTATATAATCAAGGTATTTTTGAACTGTGTTGTCTTCATTACATTCTCTTTCCCTATGTCTTTCCATCTCTCTCTCTCTATATATATGCGCATAAACACGCACACACGCACACACACACACACACACACACGCACACACGCACGCACACACACAAATCAAAGCCAACTTGGTCCTTCCGCCTGAGACACAGCCACGGTAAACACGTGTCACTCTCTGAAGCTAATTTCAATCCGCCTTATTCAGTGGCTGCTCTGACCACACCGCCGCTCCCCTCTCATCATCTCTGACACTCATTACCTCCATTAAAAGCATGTTATGCAATGCTGAGACGCGGGGGAGACACGTAACAGAGTGGAGTCTGTCTCTCTCGCTTTCCCTCTTTCTCTTTCTTTTGCTCTTTCTCTCTCTCTCTTTCTCTTTCTCTTTCTCTCTCCACCCTTCCTCTCGCTAATTCACTCCTCGCCTCTCTCTTCCCCCCCCCCCTCTCTCTCTTTCTTTCTCTCCTCCCACCACCCCACCCCTCCTCTCGCTAATTCACTCCTGACCTCTCTTCCTGTCAATCCCCTTCTCTCTCTCTCTCTTTCTTTCTTTCTTTCACACCCCCGCCCCCGCCCCTTCTCTATCTTTCTGCCTCCCTCCCCTTCTCTGTCTTTCTGCCCCCCTCCCCCCTTTTCTTACTTTCTTTACCTGTGCTGTGTCTGTTTCTCTTTCCCCAGGATATACCACCGAAATCCGTACTTCTTTTCCACCCTTTCGAAGGAATGAGAGACTGATGTCGATCCTTTCCCGAGGTCAATTTACGTCGGTTCACTGCGTCTCCCAGAACGCGGTGTAAATTTCCGGTCTGGCTGGAAACGCAAGTTCTATCCGGCCTGTCTCTCTGAAGTACGTGGGAGGAGAGCGCATCATGCCGTGGCCTGTGGCTGTGCGTTATTCGTTTGATATTTCTCTTGTGGTTTGGTTATATGTCTGCCTTTCTGCCTACGATTTTTTTTTTTCAGTACTGCTATTTGACTTTTTGTTTTCCTGTCCTTGTTCATCCAACCTGTTTCATCTTTTCTTACATAGGTTAAAGTCTTTCCGTTTTTTTTTATTTTTTTCGTTTTTTTTTTTGTCTTTATCAATTTCATCGCAGACGGAGGTGTACCAAAGGCGATCTATTTGAGGCATACAAAATACATACATTATTCACATTATGGCATGGTATATAAATAACATATTGTAGAATCAGTAAGAATACAAGTAAGCATTAGATTTGTCTTTTGGTAGTGAAGAAGATATTTTAGTGGAGTGGAGAGTATGGCCTGGATATTCTCCACAGATAAAACTCGCTCTCCATCTTGCTTCCATATTTCCTTGGCCGAACTTACAAGAAAGTCTGATTCACTTGAAGGGAGAAACCCTGGCAACACTAATGTAATGATCTTACTTCACTTTAGCAATTCATTATTCATCTTAAATGTATATCTATTAACACAACACCAAAACCCTATATCTTTATTTCTTTAAGCGTCGTTGAAAAAAAGTGTAATTCATCGGCTTCATGATGACAGAATCTGTGAAATCTACTCGTGGTAATCTGGTACAATTCAAATAATATTATCCGCCATCTGTTACTGTCGTTGTGGTGATCTAGCTGCGCTACATTTAATTTTGCAATCAATTTACTTTATTTTCATTGTGTGTTAATTATTCCATGAAAAAAAAATATGCATAAGATAACAGAGAGTAAATTAATGAATGGACGAAATGTTGTTTACCGAGATTCATACTTGCTTTTAAAGTACACAGACAGCTGAATCATATCCCATTGTATGAATTTAGCTGCGTGTCACGCGTCAGGGAAGCGCGTCTGCTTTTACACTGTCGCTTTGAGTACCTCCGGAATTGACACTCTCTCTCTCCCTCTCTCTCTCTCTCTCTCTCTCTCTCTCTCTCTCTCTCTCTCTCTCTCTCTCTCTCTCTCTCTCTCTCTCTCTCTCTCTCTCCCCCTCCCTCTCTGTCTCTGTCTCTCTCTCTCTCTCTCTCTCTCTCTCTCTCTCCCTCTCTCTCTCTCTCTCTCTCTCTCTCTCTCTCCCTCTCTCTCTCTCTCTCTCTCTCTCTCTCTCTCTCTCTCTCTCTCTCTCTCTCTCTCTCTCTCTCTCCCTCTCTCTCTCTCTCTCTCTCTCTCTCTCTCTCTCTCTCCCTCTCTCTCTCTCTCTCCCTCTCTCTCTCTCTCTCTCTCTCTCTCTCTCTCTCTCTCTCTCTCTCTCTCTCTCTCTCTCTCTCTCTCTCTCTCTCTCTCCCTCTCTCTCTCTCTGTCTCTCTCTGTCTCTCTCTGTCTCTCTCTCTCTCTCCCTCTCTCTCTCTCTCTCTCTCTCTCTCCCTCTCCCTCCCTCCCTCTCTCTCTCTCTCTCTCTCTCTCTCTCTCTCTCTCTCTCTCTGATGATAGATAGATAAATAGATAGGCAGATAAATAGAGAGAGAGGGGAGGGTAGAGAAACATAGATAGATAGCGAGAGAGAGGGAGAGAGAGGGAGCGAAAGAAAATTTTTGCGTTTGGTACATTATTGAAATTTCGACCTTTAGCGCATTTTTGAGGTACCAACTGTTTCAAGTATCCCCAAATTGTTTTACCTGAATTAGCATACAAGTCAGTTGAGAACTTTTTGCCGAACAAAAAAGAAAAAAAAAATCGCAGTGCTCGTTTTGGCGAACTATTTACTCATGTAAGGATTAAATAGATGAATAATGAATAAGTATTGCATTTGTAATGTACAATACTCAGATTTATCTATTATGTACAGAAAACTAATGAAAATATGAAACGTTTTATTTTTTCATTCAACCGCAAATGAAAATATTTTGTTGATGCAGATCATAACACATTTCCAAACAGATAGAGATGAAAATATATTCTGAAATATATGTCCTAAAAAAAAGAAAAGAAAAAAAAAGAAAAAAAAAAAAAAAACGAGTGAGAGAGAGAGAGGGATGGATGGATGATAATAAAGCTGACTTGTCAAAATGTTAAGGAAATTCGTTAGCGTATCTGCAAAAGGATTTATTTTCAAGAAAAAGAAAAGAAAAAAAAGAAAAGAAAAGAAAAAGACTTCCCACAAAAAATAAGGATTGAAATGGTTCAAAGTCACCCTCCCTCCCCCCTCCCCCTCCCTTTCCCCCCAAAGAAAAAAATAATTTTCTCCCTAATGTAAAGAGCATCAAAGGAGAAACCCGGAACTTCCCTCTGAAGTCGAGAGAGTTAAAACTTCACTTTCTCTACAAAAGATTTCCGTCCGCCATCTTCAACTTTTCTCCTTCGAAGCTTAAAGCCTCTTCATTCATTAAAAGAACATGTGGTAATCCAAGTGAGAGGCATCGGCCTACTTGAAGTTCTCCCTTGGTGCAAGACATGGAAGAGAGTGTTAGGAGTACCGTTGGGACACACTGGCCGTTTCGGGTCAGGAAGGGAAGTGGAAAGGAAATGAAAACGATTATCATTTGAAGAAGCGAGGTTCAAGAGTTACTTACTGTATGATGGGACGTAATCCGGTGTAGGTATGATTGTTTTAAGGTTTATTACTGCACACTTGGGGAGTGGATTGTTTTCACCGTTGTGGACTGTAGCTTCGTTTTTCAACAGAAGCTTTCATCCAGTCGTAAAAAAAATATTGATATTTAATTTATGGAAGTAATATTTCATGGCGTGGACAGAGTACTTTTGTTATATCACTCGAACACTTAATTTCTTTCATAATGATGTTGCCGGAAGTTAATTGTGAATTAGTGTTAGTTTTCATTTAACGCCATTTTCACTTTTTACAGTGAATTAGGATTCCTTCTGGATTACTTATATTTCCAACTACTTTCTATTTTCTGTCATCAACATATTGACTTTTAAAAATTGTAAACTGAGAAGTTAAAAGGCGCAATGACAATGATTTTATAAATCAGGCTGTTAACATTTTATATTTATAGTATTTTATGGTATAAAAAAAAATTAAGAGGAAGAAAACAAATTATGATATGACTTATGTTGAAATTACCGTTTCCATGAATTTCGTAATCATTTTAGTTCAATTCATCCATTTTCTGCTCTGGTTTTATTCTGTCTACTGTCTCATTGCGTCGACGTCTTTTGTGCTTTGAAAGTTACCACAAATTTTGACAAGACATTATATATAATGTTATTTGGGAGCTTTCATCTCTCAGCTTTTTCAACTTCTCTGACAAATGTCATCGCCAATTGCCATGTGTTGAAAAGAAAGAAAGGGAGGAAGAAAGAAAAAATAAACCTTTTCAACTGATCCCGAGATTCCGCGGCCAATGAGTCTTATTTATCCTAATTCAAATTAAATGGCAAAACACATGACTTCAATGGTTGCATTCGCTATTTCTTTAACATAAATGAAATTTAAGTTGCACAGTAAGATTAGGTAAGTATACTAAACATAAATTACACACACACACACACACACACACACACGATTGTTTGATAATAGTATATTACTATTTTGTTTCAAAGAAGCTTCATCATATATTTCAGCGTTTAGTTGCCTAAAGGTAAGTAAGGTTATGTGGTTTCTTTCAGCCTTTTTTTTATATTTCTTCAGTAGTGTTATAATTTAGTAGTAATGGTGGCTACTACTACTACTGTCATTGTCACTTTCATCCTTATTATTTACATTTACCAATATCATTCTAGTTATCGGGGCAACTATCATTATGCTTATTCTTTTTTATCCTAATAATCCCTGATACTATCTAGCATAGCAATTACTCCTAAGATGAGAATCATAAAATTACTTATATCAAGTATCCCTTTAACTAAATTACGAATAATTATATTATTCAACTCTTTCACGAATTCTGTCATAAAGTGAATATATATCCTCGCCCACCGCATGCCTTCCTCCCTACTTACGACAGATGCCATTCAGCACAATGCTTCGGTATCGAAAGGTACACTACAGCTTACAGAAGAAGCATGGCATTGGGCACCAGTTCCCCAAGAAGCCACACTACCTCCGGGTTATTCCCCTGTGTCCTGCCGCGACCGACAAAGCCAAATACATTCGAAGCGGGCCACGTACCTCGACGCTGAAGCTTTCACTAAAGCAAAGTGTGTTAGCGCTTGTCTATTTACGTTTGATATGTGCATTTTTGTTTGTATAAACGTAATTGTGTTTGAATAAAAGTCGTGTGTGGGAGATATCTGAGGGACGTAATGCGCAATGACGTTTGATGAACACGGGAGTGAGCGGAAAGAAAAAGAAAAAGAAAAAAAAAAATCAAGACCAAAGAATCACGTTATTAAAAGTGATGCCGCATATCTTTAAAGTGGAAACCCGTTTTTTTTATATAGGGGGAAAGAACTCTGGGTCATTATGACTAACATCAACATACGGAAATTGAAATTGAAATCCAAGCCAAAACCAAATGTGGTAATCAGGATTGTGGCGGAATTAAAGTCAACACAAAACGACTAATTATTTTTATAACAAATTAATACGATGCATATTTCTCTCCCTGGACGTTCATTAGTTATTAATCGTTAACAAGCCTTAGCGTTTACACATTTCTCACGTATATTTTTGTTTCATATACCATTCGTCATGCGTTATTCTCTTCAGTAAATATCTCACAAATTTATCATATCTGCGACTATCATACACACTAAAAGCCGATCTAAATAAGAAAATATAATTCACAACATGGTTGAATCAATACACTTGAGGCAAAAACAAATATGGAGTAAATAAAAAAGAAAAAGAATCTGTTTGAATATCATTTACGAAGCTCGACTTGGTTAGTCTTATTTCTTCGAGTATATTTTGATTTGATTTTGTTACGTTACTTTTGGAGTGTGTTTGAATTCCGAATTTGGCCGAGGTAATAGATAAATGTGGATAGAGTTTCGGTACTTACTAAGCGAGCATGGTGCAAGTGCCAGTTCAACATGATGACATGTATTACACTCTTTTGAATATTTATATCCGTCTTTTTTTTGTTTTGTTTCTTGATGCGATCTTGTTTAGTGCATTGACTGAGAAAGAAAGACTGTTGTATTTACTTAATTATCATATTAATGTAAAAGGAAAAAATACGGTAATTATTATGTCACTGTTGATCTTTTAAAACATTTTTCTTTTTCGTTATGTCCCTATCTTCTTCCTTTCACTCTGTCCTTTGTCATGTCATTTCAACCCTGTTATTACTTTCCATCATATTACATCTTTTCTTTTTGTCTATCCCTTTTCTTCGATAATAGATTCTATGATATTAGCAATCTGTGTCCGCAGCTGATTAATTAAATCCGATTCATTCAGCTACCCTTCGTTTCTTTTACCCCAATCTTTATTCTTTCTTTGCTTTCCTTCGTGTCTCTACCCCTCGTCCAGCCGCTACTTTTCCCTTGTTAATGGAAGAAATGGTTAGGGCTTTTTGTGAGTGTATTTCAACAGCTGAACCATATGAGGTGAGAATAGCTGCTCCTCCTTGCTAGATTATGTTAAGCACTGTCTCTTTTCTGGCTTTCTCTCCCTCTTTCTCATTCTTTTTCTCTTTCTCTTCTCTCTCTCTCTCTCTCTCTCTCTCCCTGTGTGTGTGTGTGTGTGTGTGTGTGTGTGTGTGTGTGTGTGTGTGTGTGTGTGTGTGTGTGTGTGTGTGTGTGTGTGTGTGTGTGTGTGTGCGCATATGCATAATATATAAATATGTATATTAAGTACTCATAAAAATGCACATCTATAGGTCCATTATATATCAATATCACATATCCATAATTGCTACTGAAGACTCATAATTGTCACAAATATACTTTATTTCGTAAACTCATGTTTTATTCTTAATGCCCTACATCAAGGTTCCTCGGCTGCATCCCTTTCCGTGCAGAATCAAGTTAAGAAAATAAGTAGAAGCGCGGTTTTCCTTGGTGTAATTAGTCGTCTGGGCACACGTAATTGAAGGCAAAAGAATGTCTCGGTGAAATGTAGAAAAGTTATGAATGTAAAAGAATAAGTTTACAGGATATTAAGTATAATTGAGGCGCTTCGACGGTGTAGCTTCATCATTTAGGATGAGAATTTTGTCATATCGAAGTGGTTCTATTAATTTTCTTGCTTTGTGAAGTTATTCGGACTATTTTTTTTTGTTATCCTGATTATTATCATCACTATCATCATTATCATCATCATTGTCATCGTCATCGTCATCGTCATCACTATCATCATCATTCCCTTTATCATTATCAGCATCATCATCATCATTACCATTATCATTATTATTTTACATTTGTCACAATACACTCCTTAGCAATAAAATATGAAGTATATCTACGGCCTCAAATTGTATTGATAAGGAAGTTGTGACTCCACCCCGATAACTTTATACGGGAGTTTTAAAATAAATAGTTGTGTTGTGTTTAGAGGGAGAGGGAAAGGAGGGGAGCGTTGAGCAAGGGGAAAGGGTTGAGGAACATCCAAAGTGCATTGAAAACAAAATTCTTGCAAATTTAAGAATATGGAAGCAAAATGACATGATGAAGACGAAAATAGTGATGATTATGCTTTTTTACCGCTTTGCTTTGATTAGTACTCTGTATGTTCCCTCACATCATTACTATATATTAGTTTGTATGATATTAGCAAACCGTGTCCGCAGCTGATTCATCAAATCCAATTCATTCAGGTACCCAATTAAAAAACTTTTATCTGATTTTTATTTCTTAGCTATTTATTCAAGACTCAGACTAATGGAGATGAAGAATGAAGGGAAAATTAATACATATCGAAAAGGAACATCTCTCTTTATCACAGAAAAGTGAAGAAATATAAACGCTGAGAAATAGAAGGCCTTTCCCTTCCTGTCAAATATATTTTCTTAAAGAATAAATCTTATCTTCTCTTTCTTAAAACCCAAAGAGCTAATTATAATATAAGATCTATTTATCTGCGAAACAAACAGATATTCCCACTTAGACTCATAAATAAAAACACATCCCTTGCAATCGATAAACAAAATGTGCAAGAGAAAGATACACAAACCCAGTGTTCCGAAGAGGAGACTGGCAAACACACGAAGTCTCCGCAGCCGTGTTTGACGAAGTTATCAAAGTCCCGCGACCGAAAGTCTGAGTGCGACTCTCCAGAGTTTTTTTTTTTTTTTTTTTTTTTTTTTTTCGAAGCAGAGAGAGAGAGAGAGAGGACGAATGAATTAGGGCAACGGCGGTAAATGATGGTGGTTTGACGATCAATACTAGTTTAGTCCTTAAGAATGATATGGCTTTAGGTTTCGTTGTTGTATTTGTTATTGTTACTACCATTGTTATAATAATGTTGATGTAAATATAATTCGTAGTTGCAGTAACAGTAATAGCAGAAGTTGTATATGCATATAGTTTGCAGAAGCAGTAATGATGACAATGATAAAAATAATTACGATTATGATACTAGAACGATAATAACAGGTGTAACACAGATATAGATATATTCGTAACAAACGTTTACAATAGATGGGTGATATGGCACAGGGGGCCGTTGTTCAATTAAATACTTATGTACCTCATGAATTTGTAGATTATTCTTAAAGCATGTAGTTTGATTACATACTAGAATTAATGTTTATATTTACGTGAAATGAGTTTAAGTGGTTGACAGACTTGCTTTAAAATGTTATTGTATATATTTAGAAATACGTAAGAAAAAACAAAAATAATGTTAGGATTCCTTGTAAGCTTAGGAATTAGCGGCGAATACTCTCCCTTTCACTCTCTCTGAAGTTTGCAACATTGAAACCGCGTAACAAAAATCACACAACCAAGCAATCAGCCAAGCTACAAAGTTCAACCCTTCAGCTGTACACGCCAAGGACCCAAGCCAAGCCGGCGTGTAAACATGCGCGTCCTGGGTCACTTTGGCCTTTCCTGTGACAGCTGCATGGGTCTGAATTTATCCTCGGCGCAGCTGACCTTCGACCGGCCTTCTTAAGGAACACCAGAATACCCCGCGACATCGCAGTGAAAACGTACATGACTTTTGCTGAAATCCTATTTGTGATATCCATCTCTCTCTCTCTCTCTCTCTCTCTCTCTCTCTCTCTCTCTCTCTCTCTCTCTCTCTCTCTCTCTCTCTCATAGTCTCCTGTAATTATCCATCATTCTGGAAACATGACATCGTAATAACTATTTACAAATCAGGAGATAGAGGTAAGATAAACAATTACAGCCCCATTACTCTAATCCCAGTGATATCGAAAGTTCTCGGGAAAACAGTCGCAAATTGATTAACAGCATTCCTGGAATCAAATAACCTTCTATCTAACACGCAACATGGATTCAGAATAAGCTATCAACCGAAACAGCATTACTAAAAATCACAAATTAAATTTATAGCAACATAGACATTAACCAAATAAACTCAAAACACGTGAAAATCTATCATCAAAAAAGAAAAAAAAGAAAAAAAAAGGTCTCATTTGGTGTTTCACAAGGCTCCATATTAGGCCCAATCTTATTCACTATATTTATTAATGACCTGTCGATTGTTACAAAAAACTGTCTTCATATTCAATACGTCGATGACTCTCCATTTGTTCACGCTGCCTCTGTAAACAATTTAAATGAATTGATGGAGGTTGAAGAGAAGGAGGGGGAGGGTGGAGAAGGAGGGAAAGGGGAGGAGTGGAAGAATAAGGGAGAATGTGGAAGAGGAGGAGGACAAGGGAACGAAGATGGAATAGGAGAAGGCGAAGAAAGATGAAAGAAGAGAAGAGGAAAGAAAAGGAAAATAAAAGAAAAGAAGGAACCAAAACACAAAATCACACACACAAAAAAAAAAAACACTTTCTTAAACCACTTCCTTAGACGAAGCCTATTTCCAAGAACACCAGAAAAGGTCGTGTATTTTTCTCTAATTAAACCAGACAAAACGAACAGAAAGAAATGAAATAGATGGCACTTGATTAGAAGGATTGCATTCAGTGTTACGATCCAGTAAGACACACACACTCAAACACACACACACACACTTAAGATTAAAAAAGGCGTTCGTTAAGTCGCAAACATCCTTTCTGATTCTTCACCGATAAAAAAAAAAAAAAAAAAAAAAAAAAAAAAAAAAAAAAAAAAAAAAAAAAAAAAAAAAAAAAAAAAAAAAAAAAAAGAAAAAGAAAAAAAAAAAAAAAAAAAAAACGAAAAAAAGGGGAATAATTAAAAAGCTCGATTCCCAGAACACAGCCTCCTGATCTCCCTG
Source organism: Penaeus japonicus (assembly GCA_017312705.2). NCBI lineage: Eukaryota > Metazoa > Arthropoda > Malacostraca > Decapoda > Penaeidae > Penaeus > Penaeus japonicus. The sequence continues at coordinate 58,692 of BOPN01003874.1, read as the reverse complement.
GCTTCATTACCACCAGTATAGAGAAGAAGGCAAATGAGAGACAGGGAGGAATGACTGAAGGAAACTCACGGGTCTAGAGTGAAGTTGAGAGCAATAAAGATGTCAGCAATGCGGTAAATCCGGTTGAACTTCGGGTCTGAGCCGTGAAGTTGTGCCACCACTATCGTCAGCTGTTTGGAGAGAGGAGAGAAAAACTGTGAGATTGTTAGAGACATACAAACATATATGATATATACTCTATTTCCATATATATATTTTTTCTCTCAATCTCTCTCTCTCTCTCTCTCTCTCTCTCTCTCTCTCTCTCTCTCTCTCTCTCTCTCTCTCTCTCTCTCTCTCTCTCTCTCTCTCTCATACAGCTATTCTTTATGACAATTTTCTCTTTATTTTCCGCCACTCAGTCGTTTAAGGAGAAAGATAAAGGCTAACTTCCTGCTGATTGTGTTCTGTTGCGCTGCTAACGACTAGCTGGTGCGTGACCTGCCGCTTGGGAAGCAGGCTAAGCGAGGCAGCAGGTCTAATCTCTCTCTCTCTCTCTCTCTCTCTCTCTTTGTCTCTCCTCTCTTCCTTCCTCCCCTCTCTCTATTTCTTTTCCTTTCCCTTCCTTCCTCTCTCTCTCTTCCTCCCTCTCACCGTATACGCGTGTGTGAGTACGTGAATTTGAGGATAAACGCGACGACGCTCTTAAATCGGAAGGCAATTCACGGACTTGGAAGCGAGCGCTGCGAAATTCGGATTGTAAAATTTTATTTGATAATCATTAACCATTTTTTTTACGCAAATCCCTAAAAAAAGCGATGTTTTTTTCATTGTGTTAATAAATTGTGGATTAGTATTTTATAAAGCGACCGCTCGTGTGCTTGTATGTGTGTGTGTGCGTGTGTGTGAAACAGGTGTTGCGTTTAAACAGAAACGGATTGGGATTAGCAGCAATGAGCAAGGCATATATCTTGCATTTGGTAATGTACATTATTCCTCAATAACCATCTGTATTGCTGCGCATACACACTCATATACGTAGATATAAACACACACACACACACACACACACACACACACACACACACACACACACACACACCCACACACACACACACACACACACACATACACACACACGACGCAGCACAAGAGGTATGGAATTGTTTGAGACTGAGGGGGGTGGAAGAGAAATACATCAGGTTGATACAAGATATGTATGAGAGCAGTAAGACTGTGGTGAGGTGCGCGGCGGGTGATACGGAGGAGTTTGAGGTAACGGTGGGGCTGCATCAAGGGTCAGCACTTAGCCCATTCTTGTTTGCAGTGATTATGGATTGCATGACGGAGGTAGTCCAGAGGGAAGCCCCGTGGGATATGCTGTTTGCGGACGATGTAGTGGTGTGCGGGAAGACGAAGGAGGAGGTAGAGCTGAGATTAGAGCTTTGGAGGAATGCAATGGAGACCAGAGGAATGAGAGTCAGTAGACAGAAGACCGAGTATTTGAAGATGAAGGTAGGAGAAGAGGACGTAGAGGATGATGATGAGGATGTAACACCGGTAAAGATACAGGGTGAGGACGTGAACCAGGTAAAAGAGTTTAAGTACCTTGGCTCCACAGTGCAGGAAGATGGAGGTTCGGACAGGGAAGTCACAAAACGCATACAAGCAGGTTGGGGTGCGTGGAAGAAAGTAACAGGGGTGATGTGCGATAGAAAAGTGTCAGATGTGGTGAAAGGAAAAATGTACAAGACCATAGTAAGACCAGCAATGATCTATGGCATGGAGGCGGTGGCTGTGACGAAAGCACAGGAGAAGAAAATACAGGTAGCCGAAATGAAGATGCTGAGGTGGTCACTGGGGTTCACAAAGTTGGATAAAGTAAGAAATGAGGACATTAGAGAAAGATTGAAAGTTACAGAAATATCGGAAAAGTTGAGAGAAAGCAGATTGAGGTGGCTGGGACACATAGTGAGAAGAAATGGAGATTATGTAGGGAAGAGGGTTAGACGGATGACTGTTGGGAGGAGGAAGAGGGGAAGGCCCAAAAGAAGGTGGGAGGATTGCGTGAAAGAGGACAAGATAGCGAAAGGGGTGACAGAGAGCGATGCATTATGGAGGACCACATGGAGGAGGCGGATCCGTGCCGGCGACCCCAAGTAAATTGGGAAAAGCCAGTAGAAGAAGAAGATATGATGATAATGAAGATGATAATGACAATAATGATAATCATGATAACACTGATAATAACAATAATGATAATCAGAATAACACTGATAATAATGATAACGATACTAATGATAATGATGATGATGGTGATAATGATAGTAATAACAATGATAACAATGATAACTATGCTAATAATAATGATGATAATGGTAATAATGATAGTAATAACAATGATAACAATGATGATGATGATAGTAATAACGATTATCATCACTATAACAATGGTAACCATAATAACAATAATAATAACGATAATTATGAGAGTAATTATGATAATCATGACATTAACAATAGTAAGAATAATAATTATGGTCATATATTTATCTTCCTCATCATCATTATCATTACCATCATAACTATAGCAAAAATAATAAAAATCGCTACCAGTGGTCATGATGATAATAATGACTATGATAATGATAATAAAAATAATGTTTTGAGAATAACAACAAAAGCAATGTTTCCGCTTGCAATTTGTTAGATTCATAAATTGCATAATATGTTCATAAAGCACAAAATCTATACCAATCTCCCATCAGTCAGTAATAATATTAGGATATATCACAGAATCCTATCAAATCAGTGTTTAGCAAAGTTTTTTTTAATGCAATAATCAAGTTTTTTTTTCCCGATTGGTAATTTCTGATTGTAATTCGAGAGCAAAGCATTTTATCCAATCAATGATTACCTTCCCCAGGTGATTCTATGATTGGCCAATCAGCTAGCTGTTTTTCACGTGTAAAAAAATATATATATTCAACCTTATACTATTTTCTTAATTCAATCATGCGATTATCTAAAACATATTTTCAGAATTATAAACTATTTCATTTGGATTTTTGTTAATAACCAGACGTTAAATGTTTCCAGATGACTGTTCCTAGATATTGTTTGATGATAATTGATGCTGATAACTTATTTTCTTTTTTCAAAAATAAGGATTTTCGAAATCTAGATAGTGCATAAAAACACTTATAACTCTTATAATTCTTATAACGATAGTCTATATATTTCCAACAACTCACGTAATTCCAACATCCCATCCACTTCCTGGCAACCTTCATTTGCAACATTCCTTGCAACAGATCTTCCTCCCGTTAGCTCTGATAATTGATAGCCTCCTCCTTAGCGCAGGAAATGCTCTCGCTGAATATCGAAAGGAAAAGTTGCAAAGTCGTAGATCGAGACGGTGACAAATTGCAAAAGATTGGCTCACGATCCACTCTGGTCAATTTTGTCACATGAAATATCCTGTGCTGGAAATTCCTGGAAATTCGCCGTGTTTCTTAAGGAAAGGATTGGGATGATGTGCTCTTTTGTGCGTGTGTGTGTGTGCTTGCGAATGTATGAATACACGCACACACACACGCACACACACACACACTAGCAATCAAGAAATGGATCACCAAACCACATTCTGTGTGGACTTTTACGCAAGGTCCCAGGCCACGGGGTTATCTACTTCTGACTGAATGTAAAGTTAG
>BOPN01003874.1:35000-37500 GCA_017312705.2 Penaeus japonicus | reverse complement strand
GTGTATGTGTGTGTGTGTGTTTGTGTATGTGTATGTGTATGTGTATGTGTATGTGTATGTGTGTGTGTGTATGTGTGTATGTTTACGATGCTTGCCCCTCACACACAAACAATCTTACTTCTTACACACGCACACATACGTACATATAAAGACTGAAAGGAAGGTCAGTGCCATCTTTCGACGTGAACATGGCGTGAAGTGGCACCCGCTTGGCACTCTCATGAGGGCCGAGTGCCGTCCAGTGCCTTGCCCGTCATGAAATGTGTTAGATTCTGTCCTCCTTTTCGAATAAAAGAAGTCGGAAGGAGGTAAATATTCTGAAAAATAGGTAGGGTAAGATGTTTTGTGTGTGTGTGTGTGTGTGTGTGCGTGTATGTGTGTGCGTGTGTGTGTTTGTGTGTGTGTATGTGTGTGTGTGTGTGTGTGTGTGTCCTAATTTTAACCATATCCTGATTGCCAAAATCAACTCTGATCTTTGATTGCTCTCTTCCACTTCCATTATCAGAATGACATGTCTAAATAAATGATGTTATTAACTCTATTAAGGCCGATGGATGTAGCTGTATTCTCTCTCTCTCTCTCTCTCTATCTATCTCTCACTCCCTCCCTCCTCCCTTTCCTTCTCTCTTCTCCTTCCTCCCTCTTTTTCATTCCTTCATTCTCCATCTCCTCCTTCCCTCCCTCTCCTCCCTCCTTCCTATGCAGTTGACCTACTCCTATGTATTAATTAAACGACCCCGTATTATCATGAGCGACCAGCGAGTGGAAGCGGTAATTGAATGGGCCATTTTCATTTGTCTGTGAGCACGGACGAGAAGCATTCTTTTCCTAATTGTATTTGATTGAATTTACTCGCGTGTTTCTTTCATTTCTTTTCCGTGACTCCTTTAATTGTTGTATGTATGTTTGTATGAGTTATATATATGTATATATTTGTATGCTTCTTTGGTTTTGCGCGAGAGGGAGAGGGAGAGGGAAAGGGAGAGCGAGCAGGAAGGTGAGGGAGGGTATGAAAGAAGCAAGGGGAGAAAGAGAGATAGAGAGAGAGAAAGAATGAATGGAAGAGAGAGAGAGAGAGAGAGAGAGAGAGAGAGAGAGAGAGAGAGAGAGAGAGAGAGAGAGAGAGAGAGAGAGAGAGAGAGAGAGAGAGAGAGAGAGAGAGAGAGAGAGAGAGAGAGAGAGAGAGAGAGAGAGAGAGAGAGAGAGAGAGAGAGAGAGAGAGAGAGAGAGAGAGAGAGAGAGAGAGAGAGAGAGAGAGAGAGAGAGAGAGAGAGAGAGAGAGAGAGAGAGAGAGAGAAAGAATGAATGGAAGAGAGAGAGAGAGAGAGAGAGAGAGAGAGAGAGAGAGAGAGAGAGAGAGAGAGAGAGAGAGAAAGAATGAGTGAATGTGTGTGTGTGTCAGACAGACAGACAGACAGAGACGATGACTCATGTTTTATTTCCGATGGCGAAAGTAAAGAAAAAAAAAATCTAAAAAAGAGAAAATCCCATGAAGGGCCATTAACAGTTGAGGAAATCTATTCATGCAATAGCCGCCTCCCAAAGGAATTTCGGCAGAGGACGTTTGTATGGTGTGAGTGTTGCTTTTAATTGTTTTTTTTTATTGCAAAGGTTAAAGGTCTAAACGATGTTTGCGGTATGGCTATAAATAGTGACGAATCCTTTAATTACTTGCCACGAGGGAAATTATCAATGTTTTTATTCTTACTGTTATTTTCATAATCATTAGTTTTATTATTATTATTATTATGCTGTAGGCGAGTTTTACGAAATTATCATTTCTTTTCTGGCTTTCCGTTCGGTTGATCGTTGGTCTTGCAACACCTGGCATGCACTCTGTTGCAACGCGCTGCTCATTCTAAACCATCCCGTATTTTCCGCTACAACGGTTGCACACGCTAACACACGACCCCATTTCCCTGCAAAACTACTACAGCTGCTGTAACGACTCTGATTACTACCAATACTACAACTTCTACCTACTACGACTACCACATGTTATGAACCTTTACTATTTTTGCAGAACCTGTTACCACTTCCACCACTCCTACTGTTCATGCTGATACTAATACCAGTGCAGAGACTATTCTATTACCGATGCTGTCATTAAACATCAGAAACAACAATTACCACCAACACAATAGTACCAATACCAATACCATTACGACCATCACTACTAAAACTACTATCACTATCACTACCACCACTACCACAACCACAACCATCTCAGTATCTATTTTACCAATTAATATTTATTCAAACCATTTGAGTAATCAATCGAAATAGATATTAATTTCAAAACATGAGTGCAATTGATAGAAATGCAACCGTCTCTTCCACAGGTACGCTGAGATGCCCCTTCGCAACGCCGTCTTGTCTGCAATTCGCTTTCTTCAAGGAACCACAAGAGACAATCAGAGTTCTCTCAGGTTGGCGAAGATTGTTTGCAGTGAAAGCATGTCTTGTTTGCGTGAGTGTGTGTGTGTGGAGAGAGATGGGG
>BOPN01003874.1:10000-12500 GCA_017312705.2 Penaeus japonicus | reverse complement strand
GCTCTGGGATTATAGTGTGTAAATTCTTAGGAAAACATTGAAACGATGTGTATTCAGATGGAGAGTGCGTTTGTTTCGAAGGATAGGTTTTTCTGTGAATAATTCTTTCTAAAGTGTTACGTCTAAACATTCCATGAGCCATTTCTGTAGATGGTATAGTAGATGCTTCTATTTTCCTCTTTATTTTGAATGGTCAGTTATCTTTTATTACTTATTTTTTTATTTCCATTTGTTTGTCTTTATGTAGAATGTGTAGTTCGAGCTGATTTAAGCAGGGAAACCAGGCAGTACTTAACACAACGTTGCCACTCGATTAGATAAAGTGTTAGTGCGGTTTTGTGTGACCGACTCTATGTGGATTATCGAGGTAGAATATATTGCTGTTGTGTTAATGCTTCTAAATAAAATGCCTCCAGTGTTGTCTTTGTGAGAGATTTGCTTTTTATACGTTGTGGCAGGGACTTGGATACTCGTTGTTTCGAAATGTGTTGCATTAATGATTAAAAAGGCTAAGTGTCGTTATGTGATGTTCATATCATGTGTCATTTTCTTGTTTTTGCATTTGGTTTGTGTACATGTGTGTTCTTAACACATGCAAATGAAAAACTCTAAGCCGCATTCCCGTCAGTGTCCCGATAGCGCCAATACCTTTCTTTCGCTTTCTCTAAATTTATTCCTTTGAACCATTACGCTATACATGTACGAGCTACAAATTCTACCAGTGACATGTGAACACCGTTTATTTTTTCTGCGAATATTATATATTTTCTCTCACATGGATATATCAAGTATTTTCAGTAGGTTCTAGATATTTCTTCTTGTTGTATTTTATCTTTTACTGAGCAAAGGACCAAAAGAAATTTAACATGTTGAAAGAGTTGATGTTTTTAGTAATACGTATTGCACACCCACGAGCAAAACTCGGCTGACGGCGCAGCATTTATCGCGGCCAGAGTGAGAGAGAGAAAGGGAGTTTGGGGGAATGGAAAGGGAGATTGGGAAAGAGGGGTGGGGAGAAGAATGGTTAGATACAGGGTGGCGATGGTTAGATTCAATTGGTACCATAGATTGTTTTAAGAAGCAGAGACGTAACAGGATATGGGGTGTTCCTGTGCCTCTCGGAGTTCGATCTCTCTCTCTCTCTCTCTCTCTCTCTCTCTCTCTCTCTCTCTCTCTCTCTCTCTCTCTCTCTCTCTCTCTCTCTCTCTCTCTCTCTCTCTCTCTCTCTCTCTTTCTCTCCCTCTCCCCCCCTCTCTCTCTCTCTCTCTCTCTCTCTCTCTCTCTCTCTCTCTCTCTCTCTCTCTCTCTCTCTCTCTCTCTCTCTCTCTCTCTCTCTCTCTCTCTCTCTCTCTCTCTCTCTCTCTCTCTCTCTCTCTTTCTCCCTCTCCTCCCCCCCCCCTCTCTCTCTCTCTCTCTCTCTCTCTCTCTCTCTCTCTCTCTCTCTCTCTCTCTCTCTCTCTCTCTCTCTCTCTCTCTCTCTCTCTCTCTCTCTCTCTCTCTCTCTCTCTCTCTCTCTCTCTCTCTTTCTCTCCCTCCCTCCCTCTCCTCTACAGAAAGAAATAGGAAGGAAATGTGTAGGGTCCTCATAAATAGGAATTGTTTGATGTTGGTTGACTGAATAGTTATGTGAATATGATAGACTGATAAATGAATAAAGTGAAAAATATATATGACTTTCAATGTTAAATTTCACCGTCCAGCCTTTGTTTTCCAAAATCCCTTTGTAGAGCATGAGGCCAGTTTCTAAATTCTCTTTTTCTATGGTTTTATTCCTGAGGCGTGAGGTTACTGACCAGCAAATATGAAAATGCATATAAGTGTTTCAGTCATGCTACAAGGAGATATTTGCAAAAGCAAATTAAGCTCATCATACGTCTCTCTCTCTCTCTCTCTCTCTCTCTCTCTCTCTCTCTCTCTCTCTCTCTTCTCTCTCTCTCTTCTCTCTCTCTCTCTCTTTCTCTCTCTCTCTCTCTCTCTTTCTCTGCTATCTATCTATCTATCTCTTGCACTCTCATTCTCTCTCTCTCTCTCTCTCTCTCTCTCTCTCTCTCTCTCTCTCTCTCTCTCTCTCTCTCTCTCTCTCTCTCTCTCTCTCTCTCTCTCTAAGCTCATCATACCTCAGGCTCCACATCTCTCTCTCTCTCTCTCTCTCTCTCTCTCTCTCTCTCTCTCTCTCTCTCTCTCTCTCTCTCTCTCTCTCTCTCTCTCTCACCTTTGCTCGCGTCTCGCCAAATCAGATTCCGGAAGTGTGTGCTGGAAATCTCCATCGGGCCGGAACTTCTTTAACCCTCTTCTAAGATGCCCTACAGAGCGTGTAAGTGCGCTTTACGTCTCTCGAATAGAGCTCTCTCGCGCGCCTCTTCTCGTGCCGAAGCTCGAGCTTACCGAAATCTTCTTGACGGGCTTCAGAAAACGCACTGGCTGGGAAACGAGAGATGACGCGAGGGAGAAGGAGGAAGTGGGTGGAGGTGATGCGGCGATACTACCCCCCCCCCCACAC
>BOPN01003873.1:129482-143840 GCA_017312705.2 Penaeus japonicus | reverse complement strand
AGAGAGAGAGAGAGAGAGAGAGAGAGAGAGAGGGAGAGAGAGAGAGAGAGAGGTGGGGGGGGGGGGAGAAAGAGAAAGAGAAAGAGAGAGAGAGAGGGAGAGGGAGAGGGAGAGAGAGAACGTGTAAGTCGCGTCGAAGGCTCTGATGGGGACAATTTTGATCTGCACCGTCGAGGGTTTAGGGTTGAGGGCGGACGTGCGCTCAGCCTGTGTGACATGCAAATTGCATGAGATGTAAACTGACACGCAGGCACGCAGGCGAGCAAGCAGGTAGATATTTAAGCGGAGTGAGCTGATATGAGACGGCAAGCACGCATGCATTGTGGGTGATAGATTATCAAAGTGCATAGATGGGAAAACGTGTTTGTGTGAATCCCAGGGTGGTTAGGGTTAGGTTAGGGCGTGAGCTAAGTTCCTTAAAGAGGTAGGCGAGGCGGGAAATGCTGGCATGAGAACGCACAAACAGGTGGGCAAATTGCAGATCATGTACGCGAGAGCACGGCTTGTCAAGCACGTGTGCTTTCGAGATTAGCGAGTCGTGTAAACTGGCCTCTCAGCGCTCAAAGCTCCCCCAGCTTTCCTGCGCATTCTCGGCCGCGCGGAAGTGCCTGCTGTGTCCCTTGCATTCCCGGCCGGACTTTCAAAACTTTCTCTCGGTTTCAGTGTCAATGACTTCATTCTCCTGACCACCACCCGCACTAAAGGAATGCCGATACTTATACCTTGTAGATCGTGGCCTACCGTCGTGCAGTAGTCAGTGATGCTTACCATGATGGCTTAAAAGTTTAACGAATATTGCTCTTAAAGCAGACCACTGGACACGACGGCGAACGGCAGCGTCTTTTTGACATCTGTTACTCAGCCATGGAGTCCTGTAGCCGTAGTCCGGCCGAAAGTAAGTCCGCTGCGCTCGTTCGTGAGGCGCTGTGTCGCGAAAACCGTATGTCGTTTATGTAAATGAAGCGACGGAACGTTCTCGCATCTCCCAAAAAAGAATCTTCGATGAATAGGTCACATTTATTAAAAGCCCAGCCCGGAGGTATATAAATATGCAGATCTGTGAACATCTGTCTCGCTGCAGACACCGCGCTCGATGTATTAACAGTTCATTCACGTCAATATATTGTCAGCTGCGTGAATCATGCTTTTCATAGAGTTTTAAACAAAGTTCGCATCTTTTAACATTTTATTGTCGTAATAGATCTCTTTAGAATGTTAACATACATATTACTGCCATAGTTATTTCAGAATTAATGAAACTGTCTCTTGGCCTTTAATATTATTTGTAAACCACTTGTTATATCCTTTAAATACATTTGATATTGCTATTGATATTAGACGCCCTAACTTTTATGATATTATGATGAATTGTTTCTCTTGTATACGCGCGCGCGCGTGCGTGCGTGCGTGCGTGCGTGCGTGCGTGCGTGCGTGCGTGCGTGCGTGCGTGTGTGTGTGTGTGTGTGTGTGTGTGTGTGTGTGTGTGTGTGTGGATGTGGATGTGGATGTGGATGTGGATGTGGATGTGTATGCTTGTGTGTACATTTACATTCACACATACATATTCATATATAGGTTCATACTTTACCTACAAATACTCAGATTGATCTGAAAAGAAATTAACACTCTCTCTTAAAAAAATGTATTGATAACAAAATACTCACAGGATTTCTTACAATACTACACAATTATCTACAACACTTAGTAATTGTTACAAATTGATAGAAAAAGAACTTACAGTGATTACAGAATCCTGTGATGTGAATTTAGTTAAACTAGTTTTTATATTTTGTTGAAGAATTACTACCAATTAGTGTCCAGGTTATAAGAGGATATTGTGTGGTACATATTGTCAAAATATATAATGTATTTGTAGCAGAAGCAAACTATTAACAAAAAGTACACATTTCTAGCAATTTTATTGCAACTGAAATATAAAAAATATATCAGAAAGTTGAAAATCATTGGAGGATTACAAGCAGCAGATTTCTAAACCTCAGCTATTGAGATGCCTTAATACATTTTTTTTCATCTAATCAGTATAAATGACAGAGGTTAGAGGTAAGCTTATAGTCTAGATTACCATATGTGAGTTAGAATCTCTTGAAATTTTGAAAGATATTTGAAGTTTTTTTGGTTTGTGTGATTAGAAGGGAGTCACTTTAGTCTGCAAGAAAAGTTGTTGTATCATACTGGTGACTGGGCTAGTTTTAAGTGATTCAACCCAGTTCTAATTGTCCCTATCTCTCCTTATCTCCATATTTAGGAAGAGGCTGAGGAAGATGCCATGTATTATGGAGGATACAATATCAGAATGTTGTGAAAATGCTTCAGTGTTTGTAATTTTGACAAGGCATGAATAAGTTGTTGCAAATGATTATATATGTACTAGATATTTCTTTGTTAAAAGTTAGGTGGGTTTGAGGGTGTGTGTAATTTGTGAATGTGAGTTAGGGGTACTGTACATCTGTAGGAGTATGTACATCATTTTCCATTTTTGGTAAATTTGAGTAATTGTTGTATTCATATGCTGATGCTTGTGTGAATGTGTGTTTATGTTTATGTGCATATGTAGTATGTGCACATCAACATTTATGCACAATTTTTACATGCTTGCATATACATACATGAACACTAACACAAATGCAAACATACATGCCCTCACATGCTTGCACACTCATGCACTTGCAAAGGCACACAAATATTTACATTCAAACAGTAGTTTATTATGTAAAAGTACCTTCAGTTACTAGAACAAATCTCTGACACACTACTTTATGAGAAGATAAGGAGACCAATGTTATTTTTGTGCTCACTGCTCTCTGTTGTCCACCTTGCAGCATCACAAAGGTATGTTGCATGTGAGTGATATGATTTGTGCAATATGTCACAAAATATGACTGTGTATCTGTGTAACATTTTGGTCTGACAGTGACCTTGGCTTCTATCTAGATCAGATGCCAATCAATAAGGCTGTAGAAGTGAAATTAAGTTAGGCTTTTTAACAGTTTAAGAATATCAGTTATCAGTATTACAACTTCTGCAGTCCAGATGTCGTTTGAACAATGTTATGATGCTCATTGACAATTAGAGCTCTCTTTTTAACTTTATATTAATATAATAATGGCAGCGTAATGTACTAAGTGATGGTTGTGTGTATCTAATCCTTGTTGAAAGATATGTAGAATGTGATGGAAATTATTAATATCCTTATATTTGATATATATGAAGTAGCTATCGATTATATGGAACAGTTAATGTCACGAAATCATTGCTTTTGATTTTGAATTTGAAAAAAAATTGTCATAGATTTGTATGTAATTAAATATTTTGATTTTACATTGCATTAGGATCAACATTGTGCAAAACATGCTTTATTTCCACATTTAATGAATATTGCAAAAAGTTGAAGTATTTAAAGAAAAACAAGTTCTGCATTATATGTTTTAAAGACTCAGAATCAGTAATTGATGATACTTTCAGTCTGAGGTTCCCATACTTATTTCATTGTAAGTCTTATATTAGCTGTGAAGTTATGCATTTATTGACCTTTTTTTATGTAGAAGTGTGCCAAAATATATATGTTTATGATAAAGCAGTTTCAAAACATGTAATGTCATAATAAACACTAAAGACTGAATAACGAAGCACACATAATCATCCAAGGGAGTTCTGACACCTTGAGGTTCATAATACTGCTTGTAACACTTGTGTCTTCAAGTTAGGAATCAACTGGTATTAATAATTCTTTCCCTTCCTCCCTCCTAGGATGAGATCGTGGAAATGGCCCTAAGGGACATGGGTCTTATTTGATGATGAGGTCTTATCATTTCAGTCTCTCTTTTTGGATATATATGGAATTTTGGATGTACAAGGTTTTCATTTAAGTGAATAGGTTGTGAGTTGTCATTAAATGGAGGTCCTGTATTGGGAGGTTCACACACATAATTTTCAAAACAGTATTGTTCAGTAAGTCTTTCTGGTAAAACAAAATAGATTGTTAGTAGCCTATGATAGGTTAAAGCACAAAGTCTGAATGAATGGATGTAAGTTTTTTTTTTTAGGGTTTGCTGTACTGAAGTTTCAGGTCATAGAAATGAATGCTCACTTATACATGCACATATATGTAATAGAAAGTGCTAAGTCAATAATTTTATTTAGATGTTTCTGTATGCATTGTATTTGATTTTTTTTTGTATATATTCCTGTGTTTTATTGCCAAGATACCTGGAATAGGGTTATAGTTAACAAGATTGGTGTTAGTGATGGTATATATTACATTTGTTTTGATGTTTGACATGGGAATGATTGACCAATTTTATATCTTTAGGAATACAGCCACAGCTCCATGTTAGGTTTATTTTGATCATTCCTTGTTAGTTTTTTATATGAAATAGATTGTAGTTGGAATTAAGTAGATGTGATGGCTATGATTTTTACTACTTTGTAATAGTATGCTAGTGTAGATTTTATGTAATACCTCCCATGTATACCTTGAACAACTCTCTCTGTGGCTTACCATACACTGGTGGTGGTTCCAGCTTGTAAATATGGTCCTTTATGGCCTAGTGCTGAAATAAATTCATCCTGTGTTTACTGCATTTTTCTTTCCCTCTGCTATTTAATGCACTGTTTGGCTTTGTGAACCAGTTGATGAATAACAATAACCACTGGAAGTTAGATGAGGCATTCTGATGAGTAGACATATGCTTGTTTCTCAATATGCTTATTTATGTATGTGTAAAGAAGAGGAATGATAAATATATATATATTTTTTTTTTCTTAAAGTTTACCAACAAATTGATACCAGGTGTGTTCTCATACCGTATGCTTATTTAGGCTGCAAGAAACCCAGTCTAGACACAAACTATATTTTTATTGAAGATAAGGAGGTAGATCTAGCTTAGTGGAGAGCCTGTTATCTTGTATTCAGTTGAATAGTTGGGTAGTTGTGACCAAGAAGCCATTTTCTGTTCTTTTGTATATAATTGTGTGTGTGGGTGAATGAGTTAATGAGTTAGTAGCTGAATGTGTGTGTGAATGGGGGGCTGGGGGGCTGTGGGTGTGGGTGCGCACACTTCCGTCCATGTGCGTGTGTGTGCAGGCATATAAGTTTAATATACATGTGCCAGTGTGTGTGCACGCTTATTTTATTATTTTAGTATGTAACTGATTGTAAATGCTTTATGTAGATTCATCAGGGAAAATTAAACAGCCAAGGAATTAATAGAATATTAAAAGAGTTATGAAAAATATCAGTAAATAATTTATAGCAATGGTTATGGTTAGTTGATTCCATATATTGCTTCTGAGATTTACAGTTGATTTTAAGACAAATCCATTGGTTGCGGTTTTAAAAAAATATGTTTGCAGTAGGATGGCGGGTTTACATTATCTGGCACGGTGCCATCCGTGTCTACGACCATCTCTGCCGTGGCAGCAAATCATGCCATCTGCTACTAATGGGTTAAAATATATATTATAATTGACAAAACCGTAAGTGCCCGAATTGGAGAGACGTTTACAAAATATAGACAAAGCAGAATACCTCCGGAGTAGTATGGTCTGATGATAGGTACTTTTTTATGAATAATTACAAGATATATAAACACTTTAAAAAGGGTAATTGGATAAATCAGATGTATCCATCAATAAAGAATGTTAGAATTCATGATATTGATGTTTTTCCTCTTCATTGCTTGTTAAATAAAACTTGGTACGGAAATCCAGTTTTAAGACTACACGATATACTTGATTAAGAAAACAAAGCATGGATAAGGGTAGATGTTGGATTAACAGATGTGAAAAAGAAAAAAAATGTCAGGAATGAATAACAAACTTTGATCAGTATTATTAATGAAAACATAGACAGAGTTAAGTGTATTACTATGACTGATTTATGTTACTTTTTTATTTTTTATTTTTTTGGTCTTATCTTTGTGAGTAATTAGGGATGGATTTTTTAACTATTATAAGACCAACACTCTTAGCATGTTAGTTAAATACCCTCATTAGTTAGTTTGTTGAAGTGACAAGTAGGACGGTGCCTGTAGAGCTGCATGTTATCAATGTTTTTCCTTTGTTTTTATTTAGGAAGTGATTAATGCATGACTTATCAAAATTCTTCAGTCAGACTAGCAGCCTTATTTTATAATTATCTTGTTATAACTGTGTGTGTAATGAGTATCTTATTTATAACTAAATGTGTAATGAAACAAAGCAAATGGCAAGTTAAAAATTGATATTATTATTAGGTAGGTGGTCATTGGTAAAATCTTTTGTTAAATCCATTTCCAATTTGCTTTTTCTGTTTCGTTTTCTTCTCTTGAAATTTAGGGAAGTAATATAGTTATGAGTTGTGTTGAAAAATATATATATATGAATTAAGCAGTTATACTAGTATTTATAACTTAGACAAAAACTTGGACAGTTGGTAAGGGCAAAATGCACCATATATATAAAAAACAACAAAAAAAGGAATAAATAGATCAATATAAAATGTCTTGAGTATTGCTGCCAAGTATCTGAAAAGGTAGTTTATACATAAAACAAGTATTAAAAGGGAAGAAAGGATATTTGAAGTGATATGTAATTTCTGATCAGTTAATTGTGAATGGATTCTTTATTACATTTTGTAGGCAAGGCTTTACTGTTGTATATAGTATATGTTAGGAACCATTGTCTTTTTTTGTTTTATGTGCATTCTAGAGTGTGAACCCATTGCAGACAGGGATAGATTTGTTAGACTAACAAGTGCCACTTGTGCGGCACCCCAGTTGGGTTTTATTTCAGACCATTCACCCTCTCTCTCACTCACTCATTATGGTACAAGAGCCATTTTTTCATCTTTTTTTGTGATTTACTGTATTGTAAGACTCATATGTGCCATATGACTTGCTTTATCAATGTTGAAGCAGACTAAAATTGTAGTATAGGTTTCATATTAGCTGAATATGTTCTTTATACTCAGTGTGATAGAAGAATTGCAGAGTTATAGGAAGACAAAAAACAGCTTTATTTTTTTTGTATTTGTGTAAATATGAAAGAAATAACCTTCCTCAATGAAAATGACATGAAGAGATGGGGAAGAGGACTGAAACCTGTGCATATCACTGTTAGTGCCACAGCACAAAGCAGTGATACTGGCACAGGGTACATTGTAGACACTGCTAGCGGTCTACGACAGTAGTGTCACCAGCTAAAAATTGGTGGGACGGGGAAAGGGACTAATCCAAACAATATTTTTCCATAAATCCATCATAAAATGCAGGTTTAGGCTGACTTTGGAACCCTGTAGCTCTGGAGCTAGTGCCGTTACAGCCATAATACTTTATGACTGTGTGCACGCTTCAACTGTGAGCAGATCCCGATGTCGCGTCTTGAACGCATTAACTCCTGTCTTTTAGGCCTAATTGTTGCCAACATGTATGGCATGACACCCGTATGCAATGGGTTAAAGAAACACAGCGATCCACTCTCCCCCATCAGTTATGTCATGATGACTATAGTCATGTATTTCATGACACCCGCTGTCAGGCTAAAATCTTGTGTGTCATGTATGTTATGACACCTATCTGAAATAGATTCATTCATATTATTTACTAAACTTTGCCATTCTTACTGGATGTTAAGAATAGATCCAACTCAGGAGATTTTATTTAATTTATTTTATATTTATATAAATTTTGGGGGGCATCGTAATCTAGATGAAGAGGAAAATGATTTTGCATAAAGTGTCTGTAAAACTTCATCTCACTTTATGCTTTCAAATGTTTGATGAATCATAATCCAGAGTTGCCTAAAAGGGAAGTAGTGATGTACTGTACAGACTATTTTCTGTCACATAACCAATTTGTGCAATTCCAACTCATTACTACCCATGAAGCTCCTATAGAAAATATATGTTTGGACATGTTGCTACGTCAGCTAAGTTCTTAACCCTATGACGACGGTGCGTCACACCCGTGTGACACAGCCAAACTCCCGATGCCGGGGCGTCAAGCCAGTGTGACGATTTCAATGCAATATTGCAATCGCCCGGCATTTGGGTCTTCGCGTAGCGAGTGCACCGTCGGGAAAGGGTTAATAGGTCAGATGTAGACTAACAGAATGATAGAGTTGGAAGACATGGACCTCACCTGCTAACACACTCTAGAGTTGTTACCACATCATTTGAAGCCCAAAATCATGTTCACATAGTCTTTGGAAAAAGGGGAAGACAATGTTATGGAATTGAGTGCATGAATTCAACAAATACTCGAGCATGATATATGTTTAACATAATTTAACCTGTTAAATGCGACATAAACAATCACAATGCCCATAAAGACATATATTGTCTTAACGCAGAAAATAGTTGTATGTAACTTCCAATTTTTGTCATCAATTGCACATCCTGAAGTTGGCCAGACTTCTTCACTGCTCAGTTCTTTGGTTAAAATTAATAAAATATTGGCCAGAGTTTTGTGAGTCACAAGAATGAAGAAACATTACTTATCTCCTCTTCTTTTCACTCCTCTATCACATCTAGTCTCAAACAGTCAAAAAATGCGAGCAGATAACACAAAAAACAAAATGTGGTTTCTTCCTGTTTAATGCTTCAAGGATAACTGGCAAATTATAGATTACTCTGTGTGATCTAGCTAGTATGATAATGTTTTGTGTAGTGTATTATCCTCAAGGAATCCACATTGGGGAAATGTGAAGGAAAAGGATCTGTATTAGTATTCTTAATTCTGCATCAAGCAGATTCTTATTAAATTTCATGTAGCTAGTATTTTTCTGCATATAATATGTGTTTATTTATATAACTTTTTACTATATTGATGAATCATTGTTTTAGACTAAAAATGGCACAATAGGCATAAGCAGAATATTATAATCATACCAATACTTGTAATTGTTTTAGACTAAGAATTCATCTTTCTGTTACCTTTTGCAATTACAATCTGAAAGTCGATGTGGATACGAGAAGGTTTTGAGAATATTGGAGAATGATATTAACTGCTACCCTCACTAGATATGGCTTTAGATTTTTATAGTAAAGAGCTGAGACTAAAACATACTAATTGCATTATACATTTACTTAGTTACTTTCTTGTGTTTTTTGCCAAAGTATGCTCTTCCCAATGCAGGAAATGGTACCATTGTCTAATTACACTTCATGTAATACATTGGGTTATTTTTTAGAATTATAGTGAAAATCAGAGATGGTTTTAATGAGTTAGCAAGATGGTATTGCAACTTGTGCAATCTTTAGAAATTGTACTGATTCAGCTGCATATATTTTTATGATATTTGAATGTTTTCATGTACCGTCCTTTCCCTCTCCCCCTTAAAGTTGGTATAGAATTCAATATTTTCACAAGTTTTCTTTCTTCACAGGAGGAGACACCTCAAGGGTTGTTTGAAGACCATGGGCTGGGTTAACCCTATTGCCTACCAGTTTACCCTGCTCTGAACAGAACAATGTACTGAGAAGGGGGAAGCAATAACTGTCTTAAAGGACCCTAGTTAATGGAATGCCAATTTTAACATTTTTTGTTTTGTTTCGCCGAGTTGTTTTTTTTGTTTTTGTTTTTTACTCAATTTTCTTAGTCATTTGACCTTGTGAACCTCATGTACTGTGGAGAAAAGTCATTTAGATCGGATCCATTAGGGCTTTAACACTCCCACGTCAGGAGCATAACCTCTGTAGAAAACTGTAGCCACCTTGCATGCCTATATTATTGTTCCTTTTGAACCTTAGAAGTGTACAATCATGAAGAAATTAGAAATGATAGATAATCATTTAAGTAACATAGAAAAGTAGAGAAGTGCAGTTGCAGTAGTGATGATTATATCTAAAAATCACTTTTTTTTTCTATGAGAAAAGTGTTTAAAGTCCTCTGTCATCAGTTACAACCATATGCTTTATCTAAAAGAAATCATTGGCAGGAGAATGTAGTGTTTAGTTTTCATGGGTTTTGATATGTGTTCCAGACTTGCCACATACTTTCATTTTATTGTCAGTAACTAGCTAGTGTGTGTTTTGCTTAATTTGTTTTTGAAGATGGTAGTTCATATCTTTGCAGAAAAGTTGAAAGTTCTAGTGGAGTGAGGTGTTATATGGTCTATTGTGTATAATGTATTAGGTTTTGGTTATTAGATGCCAGAGTTTTTCAAAAATGTTTACAGAATCTTATAATGATATTTCAGGATAGAGATATCCTTTTAGCTTAAGAATGTTAATCACAGCAGCTACTTGAACCAAAGTAAAGAAATTTCCATTTTCAATACAAATGGGGTTGTACGCCCATTATTCAAGCCGGATAGTGATAGAGATGAACGAAAATTCATGTAGGACTAAGAGTGAGTGGGAGAATAGTCATCAATACCCAGGTACTTCCGATCTCAAGTCAGTGATTTTAAAAACCGTCCACCTAGTAGTTTTTAGCTGTTCTCTTAATACGTGTAGACCTAAGTTTATTTGTGAAAGAAGGTTACATAGCAAGTTTCTCATTTTCCATTTTCTTTTTTAATCTCTATGAATGAAATATTTTTGAGCTGTTAAGCATTTGATATTTGTGCTTTTGCTTTGCATGCATTTAGGATTTTATTGTTGTGGATTTTATGAATTGAGAAATCTGCTATCTAACCTTTATCTTATAATCAGATTTTTTGCTTTAACTAAAAATTTTGAACCAGTATATTACTGTGGGAAACTTAGTACTGTTTACTCTAGGAATTAAGGTAAAAGTGCTAATTTCACCTCCATATCTATAGCTCAGGCATGTCATTAAATGCTATGCAAAAGTTGCCTTTGGAAATAGATTTGATTATTATCTCTTTTTTAACATTTGGCTCAACCAAGTGTAATATGAAAGTATTGAATGCCGGAGCATGAGTGGCTATGTGAGACTTAATTTTTTTGTTTTTTGTTTCTTCCCTTGCAAAGGCTTCATTTTTGTCAAGTCAAAGTAACTTCCAAAATGAAATCACGATATACAATAGACAGGGATGTCTTCCCTCAGGTACTTGAAATTACATATGAATTGTAAAACACTAACCAATATTTTAATAAGAGTATCCAAAAAAATTGTTTCTTTCATCCCCTTTGGTGTGTTTTCTTGTATTAAGAAGTCTTCGTGTATATATAAAAATAGGTGGAAAATTACCATACACAATAATAGATAGAGATGGTTGCCAGGTGAGAACAGGTAAGCCATGATATGAACAGGGCCGGTATTTATTTGTTATTACACTTTTGTGAATTTCATGTAAGTATTTGTGACAATTAAGTTTCATGTGTTACACTCACACCCCTATTGGACAGTATTGCACACCGTAGCTTTTACACTTTTCTTTATTGGCTATGATTATGATTATTATTATTATTATTATTATTATTATTATTTTATGTATTTTTTATATTTTACTTTTTATTTATTTACTTTTTTGTTACCTTACCTTATTTACCAATACATATATTTTTTCCAATTCATATGCATTCTTTCTTTCCTTATTTTATACTACCATCCTTTTTAATGAGACGTAGTGACCCACTAACCACTAGCACAGGACCAGTACTTTGAATAACCTACCCTAGGCGACTGCCTGTGTGACCTATGCCAAAAACCGGCCCGGTTGTAAACGTTTCTCTTGAGTAGTATAAGCAAATCTATGTCAAATCTATGTGTGTGATTGTGTGTGTTTGTGTGTATGCGTGCATGGATATTTGTGTTTGTGTTTGTGTTTGCGCTTGTTTGTAAAATACACGGTGGCACCAAATGCATGTAGCAACATGGATAATCCAGTCAAGAACTTGTCTGATCAATAACGGCAAACGGCCTAAGCATATTCCCTCGAATTATTTTTATACAAGAATAAATGTAGAAGAATAAAGATTTGACATAGGTCTACCGATATTATAGCAAAATTTGACATGACAAATATATTATCAGAAAATGTGATTGACCTTCACTAGCAACCAAGAAGAGAAATAGGATACTATGATACAACAGTCTCAATGGTAATACTCAAGATACAATGAGTCTGTATTTATTTTTTTTACATGCTAACAAGAAGCCGATCATTTCCCTTGGAAAAATGGTTTCCAAACGACAGTCAACCCCGTGCCTATTAAGGCATTCTATACTTTTAAGAGACATATACTGAGCACTACAAAGCCTCGATATTCATAACGTTACTGAATCTTGCATTATTAAAATCCAACAATCAAATGAATATGCTTTTCAAATAGATGTAGGTTGAAAAAATAAGCTCTGGATATCCCCTTTTATTACCTCTATAAATAAAATGAAAATGCACATCATTTACTCAAATACAAACTCATGCCTAAATATCACGCAAGCGAAACTAATAAGATACTGACATTATAAACTCAAAATGGCTAACAATTGTTTCCATTCAAATTTCGACTTCGGGTTTATATAAATTAAACGTTATCATCATAGTGAATACACTTAAGTTGTTGAAAAAGTTGTAGAAAGAGCCACACACACACCGCCTATGATCAAAACAATGCAAAAACAGCGAAGGACCATTTTAAGAATGAAAGCACAACCATAGTGAGCAGAATTAGAAAAATAAATAATGAACTATACTTAAACGAAAAAAGTAAAGGAAAGAGGTGTATATTTAATGTGTAAACAAACTGAGAAGAAATCAGACGAATAAAACTGGCAAATGTTTTTAAACATTTTATTACAGATTAAAAAGTTCAATCAACCTCATAAAATGCCAGTTCAGATTAATCAAACTTCGTTAAAATTCACAAAACATTATCCAGGTGTTAAGCGTGAGTAGATACCACTGAGATCTTTTTTTTTTACATCTTTTCATTTATTTATTTATTTCTATCTAACTTCAACATTCAAGCCTTTATTTGCAGCTTCCCTGATAAGGATAAGTCAGATTTACGGAGCAGATGCTTCGCTAGTTCAGTTCAGTTCAGAGAGATTTGCGAAGACGTCGCCTCGCCCGGGCGATATGCACGAGGCGGCCCGGCCTCTGCAAGCAATAAGTGCTGACTCATCTGATCATCATATCTGAATCCCTACCGTGGCAGGCTTATGTGCACTATGAAGCCGTCTGTGTCGAGTGTTTCAACGAGTGTTGATTCGACCTATGCTTGGTCTTTCCCTACCGTAGTGCCCAACCACATCAATAACCGCGAGGCGACAGTGGAAACTCACGGGCTCGATCTGCCGACCACGGTTATTTATATGGGGCCGAAGCGGTGCCACTGTACTGGCCTGACGGTTGCGTCACCGACTCGCAACCATTTCAACTTGCTGGACGGGGCATGGACACTGTCGGGTGTACGACAATGAAAGTGTCGTACCGCTCGAACAAAATCAGAAATGATAATCTTTTGAGTTCATAGGACATTGAGGCCTAGGATAATTTATGTCAAATAGTATGTGTGATTTCCTTAAATGTCTGAGAAAATATTATCAAATACTTTGTTTCTAGTTTGTTTTAATGCAGTCAAATTGGCATGTGAAGTGAAGTTGAATATGTTGACATTATGCTTGTTTAAGCATGAAACAATATTTACTTCTTCAAATAACAGTTGTGCAGATTAGTAGTCAGTAAATAGATCTTATTTGTGAAAATATAATGCATTCCATGATACAAAAGCAAAAGTTATTCTAGGCTTTTAATATTTTGTTTATTCCTCTAGGTGTGCTAAACTTTATATTGTCATGATATTTTCATTGTAATAAAACACAAAAGTTATCCTCGCACTAGGGTAGACTTTTCACTTTACTAGTGATAGAATAAGGATGATATTATAATTGTATTACAGAAGTAGTATTAAAAGTTAATATTGCACGACGAACTTAATTATTAAAGTAATTATCACTGTACCTGAATTAAATATGAGTTACCGATTTGATTTATCTTGGCATGGTTGTGTGACAATGTATGAAAAATAAAAGAAATGGTAAACTTTTTCTGTCCAAAATTTAAACACATTCGAATGTATAGCCTGTAATTAGCAGTCTGCCGTAAGAATAAATTCGAAAATACACCCAGTACACTTTTTGCTACCATTTATATATTTTCCATATGAAACATTAGGTAAATTCAGTTTCCTAAGAGTTACAGAATAAATGTAATCCAAATCAAATGATTCAAACAATTAATTATCATCCATTTATCAAAGCTACTTGCGATTGTATTCTTTTTACATTTTCATTTACGAACTGGAACCTTGACATATATGATAACCTAATTATCATAATCTTACTTCATTTTACATAAATTTTAAGATACTCCATAAACGGCCGAATGAGGCGACATGAACTTTGGCATTTTTACCATTCGATGATGATTCGTGTATGCTTGTTA
>BOPN01003873.1:74482-89482 GCA_017312705.2 Penaeus japonicus | reverse complement strand
ATAAAAAAAAGGAAGGATAAAGGCAAATTGCTAGGAATTCACTAACGCAGCTTACCATTAAAAACATTTTCTGGTTTTCTATTTGGGAATTGCAAATAAGATGCTTCCCTTTTCCCTTAAAATCAACACCCTGAATAGAATTGCAAATAAACATTGGAAATAGGAATGAAAAAGTTTCACATATGCTTTATTTGTGAATATACACAAAAATCCCTTGATGTCAAAGTTATGAACTGTTGCCTTGTACTACAATGGAATACTTATCTATGATGTATTTCTTCAGTTATGATTGAAAGTAATCTGTGTCGTAATTGTTCAAGACATTCTGCCATGACAACTCTCTCTTGAAATATTTCTATTTGATCCTTAATAATATTCTAGCACTGTCCTTTTCAGGGACTCAAAAAATGAGAAAATAAATTTATTACTTATTTTTGTACATTACCCACTGATACTTGACAAGGTAAAGTTACTTGGCATGAAAAATAGTTCACTTAAATTCTATTGGGCTTGCTTAAACTTTAAGCCACCACTGTTGGTTACTTGTTGAAAAATATAGTCCATATTTATGCAATGATACTGAACCACTTAAAAACAAGGTGCATGGAAGATTGTGTCCTGAAAACAGCTACATTTGACACAAGCTTGCAAAGTTTACCTAGAAAACTATATAAGAAACTTTGTATAAAAGTACACACATATCATTTCTTCGTAATATTCTGATATGAAGAGGATAAGTTGAGAAACATTTTATGTCAAAACAAATAAGTCTTGAAAAAATAGATATAATGGGCTGTCTTTGTACATTATCATAAAAGCAAGAACATGACCAATAAATACACTGACAAACTACTGATTATGTTTTCTTAAGAACTAACAAGAACTCTATCTACACATATCTAGTATTGATATTCTCAATGAATATTTATACAAGCCAAGATTTACAGTACCTGTGATCAGAGTAAACAGAATAAGCAATTTTCACATTAGCCATTAACTGGCTTTCTGAATTCAGAATAGAATTTAAACTGCCGACTCCTCATAACATATATAAAATTTGGATGCAATAAGTTGGCATCACATATACATGGAATTCCCAGAAATATTGTTCCATAGTTTACATTCTGAGGTATACTAATTAGAGAGAATATCAAGAAAACACTTTTTTATTCCTTGAATAGAGAGAAAAAAATGTATATTTTCCCAGCTGGGATCATGACAAAAGTCTTATTTACAAACTATTCCACAAGGTTCTCTTTCTCTAATAAAGAGCAAAGTTGGCATGGGCCTGAATTACTTTCCTGAGGCTAAGGGGCACTTCACGTCACACCCTTGCATGATGATACGAAACAGACTTGATATCTTTGGAATGGTCCTGAATAAGGATATCAGGTAATCTGGCATCCAGACTGGTGTTGTCACTGAGAATCGGACGATGAGGAGGAGGAGGAATCTGAGCTCATAACCTCCACGTCTTCCTGCTCCTTCTTCTCCACAACTGCCGTGTGGCCTCCAACGTGTACCTGCAGGTCGCCTGAGGGTTGCCAGCTGAAGGTTCCTCCAATGCTTGCTGATGTTGGCTCTGAAAATTGGATGATGTAAGGTAATAATCTCAAAAAAAATTATTATTAGAATCTATTATGCAGATTTTAAGATTGGCTATCTCCCTTGCAACACTAGTTTTCTTCTTTTTTCTTAGAGGAATAAAATCTAAACAACATAGACTTCAAAAACAACTAAGATATCAATATATCACTAAATTTACAATATCACTTAATTTGTATTCTGTATTTACATTTATGTATATATACAAACAATATAAAACACATACAACAAAAATATAAAACTACATTTACAATATCACTTAATTTGTATTCTTCATTTGCATTTATGTAATATATACAAACAATATAAAACAACATACAACAAAAATGCCCCTGCAAAAGGGCAAAGACAAGACTGGACAATACAAACAAAATAACAAAAACAACAGCAATTCCTACAACACATGCATAATCCTACTCTACCAAAAGAACAGAATCAAAACTAACATCAAAGACTAGAACAACAACAACAACAATAGGAGCACAACATCAAAGTTTCAAAAGTGTGAAGGAACGCACCGTACTTACCGGTGTGGTGGCCTCTTATCAATGGGTCAGACAGGTGAGACTGTGTGTGGAGGAGCTGCCCGTTCTGACCCAAGTATCCTGCACGCATTTCCAGGTCTAAAAATAAGGGATCAAGATGTTAGGCTGTGGTAAATATAAAAAGGAGAGGGGAGAAAGATGGTGAAGATGAGGGGTGAGAAGAATTGCCTAAATAGAAATTACTTGAACATTTAGGTTTGAAAAGGTGGTATGACAGTGTTAGCCTGATGTATGGAGCTGGAGTTTGGTAAAAATAAGATCTCTAAGGATGTTATCAATTTATAAGTGACCCTATAAATATTTGGAACCCTTATTTGAATAAAAATATGGTAGTTAACCCATTGTGGTGTCAAGACATACATGACACTGAAGTTTTTGGCCTGACGGCGGGACTTTGATGTACATGATGTAGGGGGAATTAGGATCTTTATTGTACTAGGAGTAATGAGTGAATACTAATGAATGATGCAATCATAATTACTATAATTGCTGTAATGTTAAGCAAAATGCACCATCTTTGGAGAGTGATGCTACAAAGCAAGTTGCTGACCTCTTGCTCCAAAATACTGGAGATGAAAGATGTGCTAGCATAACGAGAAGAAGAAGGTGACTCAAGCCATGCCCAGTGTCTACATTGTGCCCCTGTGCCAATAGGACTACCTTGTAATGTGGCACTCATAGTCATAAGCACAGGTTTTCATAACTCTTCCCTACCTCTTCGTGTTATCTTCATTGTGGATGGTTACATTTTTCGTATTCATTCACAACAGTATACAGGAGAGAAAGAGAGAGAAAAAGAGAGGGAGAGGGAAAGAGAGGGAGAGGGAGAGGGAGAGGGAGAGGGAGAGGGAGAGGGAGAGGGAGGGAGGGAGGGAGAGAGGGAGGGAGAGAGAGAGAGAGAGAGAGAGAGAGAGAGAGAGAGAAAAGAGAGAGAGAGAGAGAGAAAAGAAAGAGAGAGAGAGAGAAAAGAAAGAGAGAGAGAGAAAAGAAAGAGAGAGAGAGAAAAGAAAGAGAGAGAGAGAAAAGAAAGAGAGAGAGAGAGAGAAAAGAAAGAGAGAGAGAGAAAAGAAAGAGAGAGAGAGAAAAGAAAGAGAGAGAGAGAAAAGAAAGAGAGAGAGAGAAAAGAAAGAGAGAGAGAGAAAAGAAAGAGAGAGAGAGAAAAGAAAGAGAGAGAGAGAAAA
This sequence comes from Penaeus japonicus, assembly GCA_017312705.2. NCBI lineage: Eukaryota > Metazoa > Arthropoda > Malacostraca > Decapoda > Penaeidae > Penaeus > Penaeus japonicus. The sequence goes on along the minus strand of BOPN01003873.1, from coordinate 86,151 downwards.
GAAAGAGAGAGAGAGAGAGAGAGAGAGAAACGAAAAAAGAGAGAGAGAGAAAAGAAAGAGAGAGAGAGAAAAGAAAGAGAGAGAGAGAAAAGAAAGAGAGAGAGAAAAGAAAGAGAGAGAGAGAAAAGAAAGAGAGAGAGAGAAAAGAAAGAGAGAGAGAGAAAAGAAAGAGAGAGAGAGAGAAAAGAGAGAGAGAGAGAAAGAAAGAGAGAGAGAGAGAGAGAGAGAGAGAGAGAGAGAGAGAGAGAGAGAGAGAGAGAGAGAAAAAAGAAAGAGAGAGAGAGAGAGAGAGAGAGAGAGAGAGAGAGAGAGAGAGAGAGAGAGAGAGAGAGAGAGAGAGAGAGAGAGAGAGAGAGAGAGAGAGAGAGAGAGAGAGAGAGAGAGAGAGAGAGAGAGAGAGAGAGAGAGAGAGAGAGAGAGAGAGAGAGAGAGAGAGAGAGAGAGAGAGAGAGACAGAGAGAGAGACAGAAAGAGAGAGAGACAGAAAGAGAGAGAGACAGAAAGAGAGAGAGACAGAAAGAGAGAGAGACAGAGAGAGAGAGAGAGAGAGAGAGAGAGAGAGAGAGAGAGAGAGAGAGAGAGAGAGAGAGAGAGAGAGAGAGAGAGAGAGAGAGAGAGAGAGAGAGAGAGAGAGACAGAGACAGAGAGAGACAGAGAGACAGAGAGACAGAGAGACAGAGAGAGAGAGAGAGAGAGAGAGAGAGAGACAGAGAGAGAGAGAGAGAGAGAGAGAGAGAGAGAGAGAGAGAGAGAGAGAGAGAGAGAGAGAGAGAGAGAGAGAGAGAGAGAGAGAGAGAGAGAGAGAGAGAGAGAGAGAGAGAGAGAGAGAGAGAGAGAGAGAGAGAGAGAGAGAGAGAGAGAGAGAGAGAGAGAGAGAGAGAATCATAAATTCCCTTTTTTCTCTCTCTCTTTTTTTTAGTACAATTACAATACCTGTGGGGTACGGTCTTCTTGGGTCACCCTGCTGCCAATTGTCTGGTGCAGATACGGCATAGGTGGAAGAGATTCTGTGTGCGTATTTTATAAGTTCTTCACTGTTGACGGGTCTCTTGTTGGCTCTTGCAATGCTTTGAAGTTTCTGTCTTGCCTGATATAATGCCACAGACTGTCAAAATGAATGAGAACAAGAAAGATTAAATCATGACTATTTGTCATGCCTGGGATGGAGTCAGACTGTTGTAAAATCATGAATGAAACAGACCAGAAATATTGTGTCATGAAGAAATTCTGATAATATTAATAGCACTAGCAAATATGGTCAAAATATAAATAATTTGAAACATGAAAATAATATATCATCGCAATCATAAACATGAATTTAAAAAAATAAATGTATTAGCTAAAAATAACAGACATTCCAACAGAGATGGACAGATATGTGTTAAAAAATAATATCTATGAAGACTTTATTAACCCTATGATGACGGTGCATCACACCCGTGTGACACGGCTAAATGCCCGATGACAGGGCGACACACCAGTGTGACGTTCCCGATGCAATATTGCATAAGCCCGGCGTAGGGGGTTTCCACTTATCGCCGGGCCCGTCGGGAGTGGGTTAATATCTAGTTTACATATACAACAACTGCTTTCTCACATAATCCTGGCCAAAAAGCAATGCAGTGTATCCTTAAAAATAAATGCTCCTCAGAAATTTAAAGTAAAAATACTAAATAGTTCATACAATTAATAATACCGAAGGCAGACAGCTGAAAATGGTAACAAACATCCACTGCCAATACTGCTATAAATTCAGTTCCTCTTTGTTGAATGCTAATATATTACCTATTCAACAAGCAGTAATATATCTAACAGTTGAACAAACATGCTTCTCTTACTAGTGTGTGATGAGCATCATGAAGCTGCTTTTCTAACTGCAGAATCATCTGATCGTGTCTATCCACTTCTGCTTGTACTGTCTCCATGATTTCTGCGATCCTTGCTTGGTCACTGGCTAACTGTTGGATGATAATGTTCTTATCAATAACATAATAACATACATACCTTCTACTATTAATTCTATTCATTCATACTAGGAGATTAGTATACAGTTAGAAAAAAAAAAAAAAAATACTTTGTCAATAGGTTGATTATTCTAGTGATGAAAAGTATATTTCGTTCTATTAATTAATTTCAGTCAAAAGGCTTATTAGAGAGAAGAAAATGGAACATCAAAGAAGAAATGTAAAATAACACTCTCTGATAAAGAAGTAGTTTGTCTATTACCTTTATAGTTTCCTTTAGTTCAGTATCTTTATGGATTAGGAGTTCAATCAACTGGGACTGATCATGAGCAGACAGCCTCTGTGCTTTGGGTGCAATGCTGTTTTCAAGAAGTTCCCTGAAAGTGTAAAACATATTTCATCTTTGCATCTTTGGTAAACATAAAGACATTCTCACACACACACCTAAAGAAACAGACATACAACATTACATACATATAAATATAACAGTACTAAAACAACTAGACCACATCATCTCAACACAATTGATGTAATAAGATCTGAGTTTGACAATCCTTTTGTTGGGTTGTTGGCTTAGTACTGCACTCTTAGGTTTATACCTGAGGGTGGGAGAGGTTTGACTCCAGGTCAAAGAGGAATGTTATACATCATTGTTAACATGTCATTGCATTATTCCACCTCATACCTACCTATGTGCATACATATGTGTAATCTGTATTAATAGTCTTTACATTACTGTACATCTTTCAATATAATTACAAGTATACCTAAAATCTACCAGACCTTAACATGGCTTATTCTTCATCACACTACATTCATCTGAGTCCTGTATCTTCAAGTTTAATCAGGCATTTATCATCTTAACCCTTCTGCGATGGGCCACATCTTATGATGTTTAGCCTGGGCTGCACATCTTGAGATGTACAAGTTTTCTATCATTTACTAGATATTTGGCATGAAATATGAGTCTATATATACTATATTATCAAAGTGATTCTAATTAGAATTTGGTATAAAAGGTCATCCTACCTGAAGGAATAAATAGCTTGTAATTTCAACAAAAAGAAAAATGCAGTATGAAAGAAATTCAACAAGACAAAATTTCCCATCACAAAGGGGTTAATATGCTCCAGAAACCAGCTGTTTTTCTAATTTAAGGCAAGGTCAAAAGCCATTTTCTAGGACATTCCATTAAAGTGAATGAATATTAACAGAAACAAAGCAACTTCTTCAAAGGCAGACGAAAGCATAAATGTCTGACAACATGGATGGTTGATAAGGAATGTGAAAATACCACCTTCAATATCTCATGGGTCAAGCAGCGAACACGGAATAGAATATCGGATCAAAACAATATCCGCCTTGAGAATCATTATGACTCATTTTTCCGCACAAGCAACTTCTGACCAAATTTTCAGAAATAGATAGTCAGGGAGCGGTGGGGACAGGGACAGATAGATAAATCTCAAGGAAATGAGGGATCAAAAGATGCTTTTAAGTCGTTGGTACTTTCATTATCCGGACTGAGATCATGTGGAAATATACAAATAACAAATCACTTGTCAAAGACCACAGCTCTCCATTAACCCAATCCTGATGGGCCCGGCGAGAACTGGCAACCCCCTATGCCGGGCCTAAGTAATATCGCCTTGGGGACGTCACACTGGTTTGTCGCCACTGGGTTAAGCAATATATATTTTAGTGAAATAATACTTTAGACCTGGCAATTTATCATCGTTTATCAAGCCTTATCTTACCCGAACATACAAGACAGAGATTTGTTGGCTTCCGCCTGAGCAAAGAGCAAAGAGGACGCCCTGCTTTGGATAATTACCCAGGTAACAGCAAGTTCAGGTGAATTTGCTTAGAACACAGGCCATGTAATTATGATTATTTTTGCTTTGTTTTGAATGGGACGGGCACATCTTTTAATTCATGAAAGTGCTCTCCTATGGTAATAATATAGTTCTGGAAGTGCTGACGGCATTTCGATCAGAGAGAGAGAAGGAAAAGTATTATATATATGTATACGTATAAAGTAAGTAAATCTTCTACATGTGTATAATTATGGCTAGAAACTTTGCAACATTTGTGTGATGGAGAATCCAATAGTTGTTCTTATTTACTAATCATATCCATAACATGTAAAAACGTCCCCACAAATCGAAGGACAAAAACCTCACCATAACTCAAATTCCTTCACGTTAATTGTATAATCAAGAATAACTATTTTTTCTCCTCATACCCTAGATTACGAATACAACACAAAACCTTACTTTGATATCAATTCTGTATCGTCAATTAGAGAAAGAAGTTTTTCTCTGGTGCTGATGGACGCCATTGTCGTTTGTAAACACACGGGGTTATTTTGGCGTCGTGCTTTTAGGAAATTTTTAGGGTTCGCGGCGCGAGCGACTTGGCGGCGCTTCCCAGGTCTGTGGATTGCCGCACACAGGGAGTGCATGCGGCATATGGATATATATATATATATATATATATATATATATATATATATATATATATATATATATATACACATACATATACATACACACACATATACATACATACGTGTAGGCATAAGCACATTCATACATACATACATACATACATACATACATACATACACACACACACACAATGTGTATGTATATATATATGCATAGATACATGCATATCTATAGCTATATCTATCTATCAATGTATATGTGTATATGTATATATATGTATATATGTGTATATATATGTATATATATGTATATACATATATACATATGTGTGTGTATGTATATGCATAGATTCATGCATATCTATAGCTATATCTATATATCTATGTATATGTGTATATGTATATATATATGTATATTTATATGAATATAAATATATACATATATATAACATATATATATAAACATACATATATATATATATATATATATATATATATATGTATATAAACATACATATGTATATAAACATACATATATATATATATATATATATATATATATATATATATATATATATATATATATATATATATGTACATATATATATATATATATATATATATATATATATATATATATATATATATATATATATATATTTATAGATAGATAGATATAGCTATAGACATACATGTATCCATGCATATATATACATACACATTGTGTGTGTGTGTATGTGTTTATGCCTACATGTATGTATGTATATATGTGTGTGTATATATATATATATATATATATATATATATATATATATATATATATATATATATATGTATATATATATACATTTATATATACATACATATATATATCCATATGACACATGCACTCATATATATAAGTATGTGTGTGTATGTTACTCTCTCTCTCCCCGCCCCCCTCTCTCTTTCTTTCTCTCTCCCTCTCTCTCTCTCTCTTTCTCCCTCTCTCTCTCCCCCTTTCTTTCTTTCTTTCTCTCTCCCTCTCTCTCTTTCTCTCTCTCTCGCTTAAAAAAAGAAAGTTACGAGAGGAAGGTTATACATAAAACTGAAATACCGGCTGACTAATCCATAAATCACCCTAGTCTTGCGAAAGAAAAAATGTTAGAACATTTTATATTCATCAAGAAAATATCTAAGTGCAAACCATTGAGATATAGATTACTTTACTTAACTTTAGCTTTCCCAGGATCCGGCGTGTAGGTCCTATGATGTGTAGATGTTGTGTACGTTGACATACTCTTGTACCCTGAGCCCAAATTTGTGAAATATCCAAGTCTCCTGTCGCTTCTCTCTCCTTCGTCTCTGTCACTTCAACTAAGCTAGAGGTGTTTATGACTTTATATGCAACAAATCTATGAATGAAACTATCACGTGACAATAATGGAACGGAGAAAGGCATATGTCGTTGAATGGTATGCTTTCCACTTGCAAGAATTTTGGATGTTCATTTTCTCGCCTTGCTCTGGCCTCTGAATCTAGCCGCCGTGGTGATCGGACGTGTTTTTGCTCCCTCTCTGCCGCTGCATTAAACTCAGCAAACCGTGCCATCCCATGGTCCCTCAGTGTCAGAAGGAACTCTGACCCCTCCCCCCGGGTTTGAGGGGGCCAACCAGGGGGCCTCCCTGGTGCTTCCTCGGGTAGCTAGCACGAGCTCTTATCCCTATAGTGAGGTGCCCCCCTCCCAGGATACCGAGACCTCAGCCCTAGGAGATGAGCCCCCAGGCAGCACGAGACAAAGTTGCCTCCTCGCCCAGGAAAATGGGCATCCTCGCGGCAGCCATCACGGGCTGCCCCCGGCCCAGGGTAAGGGGCACCCTAGCATCCAAAGCAACCGCAACAGTGTCAATAGTGAAAACAGTAATAGCAAAATTCTGTAAGATGTAAACAGAAAACCAGTGTATCAAATCGGCAGTGCCATAATAGTGCTAAATACAATTATGTGCTTTATTGCAACAAAAAAGTTATGGGCAAGGTTGGTTATCTGTGAACAGATTTGGAAACCATATCGGCCGGATTGAATTGAACAAGCACATGACATTGCTATCAGTCTATCCGACGGTAGAAAACCCAGGAACACGACTCGGGATACTAAAAGGATAACAAACATCATCCTAAACACTATGATTGATCAGTGTCTCAAGAATGAAAACATAACATTTGCAACTACAACAACTGACAGCCGCTCCCCCCTCCCCCCACAGACCGGTCGCCACCTCCCCAAAAATCAGGTATTCCCACATCTTTCGTGAAATTCTTTCATAAGTACAAAGACCGAGGAACACAGACCCATCTTGAGGCATCTAACATAGATCATAATATGGTGGAAAATAAAATAGACCTGCTGATCTGAATGTTTTCTGAACAGCAGTCGGCCATCAAGACAATTATGGGGGAGGGTGTGGTGTGTCATCATCAGCGTGAACGCGCCGAGGATGCATCTGTCACCCCTAAACCAATCCCTCCCACCAAATCCCATCCGATCCCCCATCTCCTACCCATGATCAGAACACCTACCTTTGCATCTCCTCCCCCTATCATAACACCCTCTCCCTCCACCCCAAGTAAGGCAAACAGAAACACCCCCACCTCCACCCCTCCACGCCCGTGCCCATGACCAGCAATCATCCCCTCTCGTTGCCTCTCAGCAGCTTTCAACCTTCTTCCGGTGAATCCAGCCAGGAGTCCTCCGCCCACAAAACCACACCGGCCTCCCCCAAAACTGCGTCATCTAAGCGCTCGCCCACAGGAAAACCAAAAACCAACAAGGTAGACAATGCCAGCGCTGAAGCTTCAACACAAGAGCTAAACGAAGCTCTAAGAAAAACAAAACAAAACAGGAAAAACAAGAAACTCGAGCCTAACCGCCATTGGGAAGACACAGTTTAGCAGTAAGCGCATGGCGCCTCCGCCCTTCCTACTGCCCCTCCTGTTCCAGTAGTCCCACCGGTGGTCATCAATAGTTCTGCAGAGATCACAAAAGCTACGCAAGGAACTAGTAAGCAGATAGAATCGTACCAAAATGTCGATGAAGAGGGTTATGCCACTGTCCTTTCAAGAAAACAGAAAAGAAAAGCATGAGAGAAACGCCAAACACTTAAACCGTTGAAGGGAGCTGATAGTCCCGATGCACTCTACCTCTGTATCACCATTTGCCACACAATGAAGGGGACATAAAAGAACATCTTTCAGAAAAGTTTGAGAATATATCAAATGTAAAAGCTCACATGACAACAATGACATAATTACTATGTAAGTTTCACCGTAACAGTTAGGGGCAAAGAAATAAACCCCGAACTATTCATTAACTCAGATGCGTTCCCTGACAATGTTAAAGTGTTCCTAAGCAAAAACAAGTACAAAAACAATCAGCATGTTTGACCGCAAAACACCGCCAGCATTGCCGGTGACAAGATCGCCCTTCTTAAAAATAGAACATATAAACGCACAATCTCTCCTCAGTCACTTTGAAGAAATTGTAAAGTTTGTAAAGGAGAGGAATGTATACATACTCTGTGTTAGTGAAACATGGATCTACCAGGATATGATAAGTAACTTTATCAAAATTCCAAATCATCAAGTTTATCGATGTGATGCAGGGCGAGGAGGAGGAGTATGCATATTTGTAAGGGATACCCTTAAGTCAAATATGATATCAATTACAACAGTTAATAAAACTGCCGAAGATATCTGTGTTACCGTACTAAGCAATATGCTTCCTTCCTTCACTATTGGCGCTGTCTATAGGAATTCCCATGCAACATCTGAGTCTTTTGAATATCTTGAAAAGTGATAAAAAGCAGCATAGATGCCTCTGTTTCCCATGTGACAAGAACCGTCAGATGTCCCCCTGCTCCATGGGTTTATGACGACATCAAGAGAGTCACTACCGATATAAATAATTCCCAACAAGCGCTCAAAGGAAACAGATTTGAGTCCGCCCTTCAGACAATTTATAAAGTAAAAAAAGAAAAATGTAAAATCATTAATTCAATCGGCAAAGACCAATTATTTCAGAAATAAATTCGCCGAACAGAAAAACAACTCGGGTAAAACAAGGAAAATTATTAAAACAGTAGTGCCTAACAATAAACACATATATAATTACACAAATTCCGTACATAACACCGAGCATTTTGATAACTTCTTTGTACAAATTGGAAAACTAACTTATGAACAAACAATTGTCTCCATATTACATCAAAACACATATCGGGCAAGATTCATAACTGGTGTTTTCAGACCACAACCAGTAGACGTAGAAACTACTATTCTACTGATAAACAATTCCATGAAAAAAATGCAGTGAGAGCAGACGGTATTGCTTTACGGTTAATAAGCACAGTCTACCCGTAGTCGCATTTTATATAACGATCATCATTAACACCTCTCTGGTGTTCTGATGTTTTCCCGTCGCTTTGAAAACATGGAACTGTAACACCAGTGTTCAAGTCTGGGGACATAGACGACATGAATAATTACCGTCCCATTAAAATACTCCCCGTACTATCAGTAACAAATCCATTGATGAATTTCCTGGAGACCAATAACCAATAATTATTCAAAACTCAACATTAGAAATAGGTTATCCACTGAAACAGCGTTGTTACAGATTACTAACCAAATTTATAACAACGGACAACAATAAGGGCTCAGTCAGACGAGCGGGTTGGCCGCCGCGGGTGCAAGGCGGTCAGCCGCGCGGAACCGCCCCCGGCGGGATTTATATTGATTCCTATGTAAAACGCTGGCTGATGTCACACGGGCGGTCTACCCGCCTGACCGCGGCGGGTGAGACGCATTTCCCCACTTGAAACCGCCGCGGCCAACCCGCCTGGCTATGTCAGACGAGAGGTTTACCCGCCGCGGCCGCCAGTGCTGGCTGAACCACAGGAGAGGGAAGACGTGGCTGTGTTGTAAGCAACTATGTTCGATACTGAAAAGTTTATATGCGAAATAGAGCTGCGTCCTACCATTTGGGATGTTCTAAGCTCATTTTTTAACACAACCTTTCGCTTCAACGGCAAGTCTTGAACTGAAGCGGTAGCCGCCTTTACCATGTCACACAGGCGGGTCGGCCGCTAGTAAACCGCAGCGGTTTAGTAGCGGCCGGGTCGGCCCGTGTGACATGGAAAAGGCGGCCTGACCGCCAGCGGGCAAAAACCGCTCGTCTGACAGCGCCTTAAGGGAAACTTGCTCACTTTGTGCGATCTTTCTAAACTTTCTGAACAGTGTCAACCACAAAGTTCTTCATAACAAATTAAGAAACCATAGAATTGATACCCATTGGTTTGATAGTTATCTAAGTACAAGAACCAATCGGTAAAAATTTATGAGAATATATCATCACAGCAACCAATCAATATTGATGTTCCACAGTGATCTATAACAGGCCCGATCCTATTCACAATTTCATCAATGATTTATCAGCCATAGTCCATAACTGCCATCTCATACAATACACCTATGATTCTCAATTTCTTCACAGTGACTCAGTAAACAGCTTAGATGCATTGATAAGAAACACAGCACACTCTTATTCAAGCAAAAAGATATTTTGACATCAATGGCCTTTAAAAAAAATCCATACAAACACGATGTATCTTCATAGGTAGTCGGCAAAATTTGGCTAAAATTCCCATAGATACAACCATAGAATTCGAAGGCTGCCAAATTAAATCAAGCATTTCAGTTAAAAATCTGAGTTAATTTAGATAGATATATGACATTTGGAAGTCATAGAGAATATTACTATAGAATGGGAACACTAATATATCTTGATATGAAAAATCAAATCCCTACAGAAACAAGAACTGCGATTGTACAAACTCTAGCTCTGAGCAATCAATAGTTATTGTTTAAATGTTTGGGACTCAACTCACAAAACCCTAATGCAGAAAGCACAGACTGCAAAACCTTGTTGCAAGAATTGTTTTGGGTAATGTCATTTAAGTTCGATCAATACTGTCACCCATTATTATATACTTCTAAATTAGGACACATGTGTTTGCCTATAACAATTCATGGTAATTATCCGATAAGTTCTTAGCTGTAAACTGTAGGGAACACATCAGGTGTTCGAACACGACAAGTAAATTCCCTGCCATGGGGTTTAATAAGATCACACATAGTAATAGGGATTATTGCAAATGCACATGTGGACGACGTACCTGGTACCTACTACCTCATACTGTTAAAGACATTACTAACCTCAATAATTTCAAAACTAGATTAAAAGAACACTTCCTAAATTATCAGTTGTGACATCTTATCAAACAAGTATATTGTATACCAATTATTTTTGCAATAAATTATGTATATAAAAATAACAACAATCGTAATTTATGGAATAAAGTTTGAATTTGAATCCTTTATCCTTCTCCTTGTCATCCTCGTCACGTGCATTGAATTAGTGCGTCTTTATAAATGATCAGGGGAATAATTAGCTTCTGGCGAGACCGCGTGTTCCACCATCGTTGTATGTTTATTTTTAAAACGTTTTCATTATTGTAATTATAATATCTAGATATATTTAACAATACCCATACCTTTGTTTTTTGTAATACGATTGTTTCTCGGCGATATGTTCTTTGGCTTGTGTGTAAATAAATGAATCCAGCAAAATAAAACGCCCACAAAATCCTGACTGGGGCCATGGTTTTCTTTGTTTTTCAATGTGTATGTAATAATATTGCGCATATTTTTTATTTTGTTTTACATCTTTTGAGACAGGCGATAAGAAACCACCCAATATGTGTAAAATATAATTTTCCTTGTATAACGAAATTTCCACGGGATTTCCGGCTGAGTTAATATATATATATACATATTAAAATTATTATTACTAATATATATGTATATATATATATATATATATATATATATATATATATATATATATATATATATATATATATATATATATATATATATATATACATATACATACATATATATGTTATATATATGCATACATACATACATACATACATACATATATATATATATATATATATATATATATATATATATATATATATATATATTTATATATATACATATATACTTTCTTATTTTTTCTCAAAAACTGTCTATATCTCTCTCTGCTTAGATGTATCCGTTGCCCAAAGATAATGAAGGAAGGGCACCGGAAACACAAAGAGCCACGGTTCGTTTCATGTCGCTGATGCAAACAGTTGTCCGGTGACGCTTCAACT
>BOPN01003873.1:59482-61982 GCA_017312705.2 Penaeus japonicus | reverse complement strand
TCTCTCTCTCTCTCTCTCTCTCTCTCTCTCTCTCTCTCTCTCTCTCTCTCTCTCTCTCTCTCTCTCTCTCTCTCTCTCTCTCTCGCTCTCTCTCTCTCTCTATCTCTCTCTAGTGTTGCTTCTTCATGTAACTTCATGCATACGGTTTTTCTTGCAGATCTCTCTCTCTCTCTCTCTCTCTCTCTCTCTCTCTCTCTCTCTCTCTCTCTCTCTCTCTCTCTCTCTCTTTCTTTCTCTCTCTCTCTCTCTCTTTTGCGGTTTCTTCTAGAACTTTAACGATTATTTTCTGTGATATTTACTACAAGTACCTTATAAGATAGAGCTAGTCGAGCACATGACGCGGCGTTTTATTACTTTGTATACACTCACACCAATGTGTGTTTGTGTGTGTGTTTTTAGGACATTTCTAGCCACTGCCTCTAAATAGTCTCACCCTATGCAGGTTCCCAGTATACCGCCACGTACGTGTCTCCTGCAAGCACTTTCCGAGCGAGCAAAGGCGAAACGCTGGATATCCCCCTTGATAAGACGGATGGGATGCCTTCGCACGTGTTCCTCAAGAAGTTCCCCGAAAGCTGGACTACAAACACACCCAACTGGACTCTGCCGCTGACGTTCCGCTCCGCCCAGCCGTATCACAAGGCGGTGTACAATGCGGGTAACTCCAAAGAGGACGATTTGATAAATGATATCCATTCCGAAGGAGCTTATTTCGACATCATAATAAGAGGTGGGTATCGCATTCAGCAAGTTGTATGAACTACATGAGTATATAGAGAAGGTGAAGGGAAGAGACGTAGCTTAGTGCTGTAGAAGTAATTACAACCACTTTTCGTTCCTCATGTGTCTCGGATTCAACCAGACTGTCAAGCCCAGAAGTATGGTCCGGATTGTTCCAGTGACTGCCCAGTTTGTCACAATGGTGGGCAATGTCACTCACAGACTGGCACCTGTGTCTGTCCTCCTGGATACTACGGCACCACTTGTCAGCATGGTAAGAGTACTCGCGTGGTGACACTGGAAAACGCCCAACCCTTTTACCTATTAGTGCCTGGTCCGTTGTATAACAAACATTTCACAAGCTGTCTTCCCTTCCTTCAGCTGGAAAATACATTCTGATTTCAGCATGTCTACCTGGGAGGTTCGGATCAAGCTGCCAACTGTCATGCCGAACTGAAGCGATTGGTTTTACGCTTCAAAACGAAAAGAAATGTTCAGGACTGACCTTCTGCGTGCCGGCGCCCTATGGCTGCTCCTGCGCCCCCGGATACAGCGGACCTTTCTGTGCTGAAGGTGGTGCCCTATTTGGTGTTGCTTTGTAGAATCTGAAAGGATTATATTTCTTTGTTATGTCTGATATTCATTTATGCTCATATGCAGTATACATTTGTGTAAATCCAACTTTCGACACTGTTTAAACATTTTTACGCAAATGCTGTATACTGCATTGTGTAATGTACTGAATCTTTTTCATCATTTTGTCTTAATAATTTGAAGATGTTACATAAAAAACAACAACATTATACACAAAAAAAGTTTATTGGGAGATGTCTCAGTAAACCTCTTTTGTTAAATTAGTATATATTTCTTAGTATTTTCTCAGCACGGTAGAGTGCTCTTATTCCTTACACATAATTAGACATGTCTTTCTGCTGTGAACACACACATGTACACACTCACATATGAGTACACGTTTATGAAAATAATTATCTTTAATATCGATTTAAGTCAGACTATAGTATGCTCTCACCTGGATGTTCGAGAGGACCCATATCTTCCTGCAGATCGATGTTTTTTTTCGCGACATTCAGGCTCGAAAAATACACTCGTGTCTCAGTGGTCTTGCCTCTTGTACCTCGGATAAATATCTGATGTCTGCAAACCAACGCAAGTACATACATGGGCCTTTTTTTTTCTTTTTTTGTTATCAGTTTAAGAGCAGTACACCAGAGCGCTCTGGGTGTAATTTCTCACATTGATCCTGATTGCATGTCTTGTGTTTTAATCGATTCTGACTGTATGTATTGTACTTTCACTGATCTACATGAGTGATCCCACAATCGCAGCTAGACAAGTGCAAGCTTTACACTTAAATGTACTAAAGCAGACTACATTATTTCTGTGGGCATTGTATGATATGTCGTTGTGGACTTATCTTCGGCCTTCAGTCATCATCGGATTCTGCTCGATGTACATTGGACACGGTCGTTGTGGTGTAGCACGGAATCCTGTGATACACCTGTTATAGCATGGGCATTACTGATGCCTTTTTCACTAACCAAAGAAACATAATGTGGTTCTACTTCTACCGGCTTCCCTTTGAGTACTCAGAGAAACTTTCCTTACTGACACAGTTGCCTTACATTTTTCATAGGCCTTTTCTCGACCTCACCAGTCTCTTGGCGGATATTTAGGTCCAGTTCATGGAATCCTTATAAGTGTCTTGCAACAGTTCTCTCGGGATCAGACCCTTGTTGTGGGTTAGCGCGTTTGAATGAAT
>BOPN01003873.1:46982-49482 GCA_017312705.2 Penaeus japonicus | reverse complement strand
CATCATCACATCTTTTAACTCTTTTTAACTGATCCATTGCCACATGGCCCTGGTCAAAATGAGTTTATGTAGTATAATGTAATTGGTGTCCGGATCGCTGTTGGGTTGTGCAGTATTCACTACTCATTTATAACATTCGAATAATCATTCTCAATTCCGTAGAGTTCCAGATCTCCGAATCCGAAGTCAACTGACCTAAAATTCGCTCTTATCCAACATCTTGCACACACCAGCGAGCCATCGAAAGTCATCAACCCGCGGATAACGATAACCACTTCCTCCCCCATTCCCTGGCTGTAGCTCGATGGCCGTGGTGATCCAGCGCATCCCAGACGACGGAGGTGAGAGCATAGACCTGCAGGCTTCCGCAATAGCTCTGCTGGAGGGGAGACTGGACAGGGGCACCGTCGTCAACCGAGAGGTAGCCAGTCGAAGCAGCCGTGGGCGTAGGGAAGTCAGATACTTCTCGGACGCCAGGGAGGAGTGTCAGGAGTCCTTACGCATTGCGGCTTTGCTGACAGAGGTAAACAAAGCAGTGTCTGTTGTTTTGAGAATTAGTTTTTAATGTTGATGGTAAGACCTTTTGTCGTTATAGTAGCAAGTCTGATAAGTGGTGATTTCTGATGATGAAAGCAATAACAATAGTGGCGACGATAGTGATGACAGCAATAACACTATTATGGTTGTTATGATTATCATTATTAGTATCATAGCTAAAGTTATTATCATTATCATCATTATAATAATAACGGTTATTTTTAGGTCATCATCATCATCATTATTATCATTATCATCATTATTACCATTATCATTATCATCATACTCATTATTATTGTAAAATCATTACCATTATCATTACCCTCATGCTCATTATTATCACTTTGTATTATCATTATCATTATTATTGTTACTTTTATTGTTATAAACATAACGAGTTTTTATCATCATCAGTGTCTGTCATTATCATCATTATTATCACTATTTTCACTATTGTCATCATTGTTATTGTTAATAATGGTACTAGTGATGCTGGTGGTTTTTAATCATGTAAATAATAATGATATTGACATGAATAATGATATGAATACTGATAATGATAATGACTGCAATAACGATGGAAATAGCAGCAGTGATCATTGTAATGGTAACATCAAATAGACCTAATCATATATAGCAGGTTTTATTTTTATTTTTTTTCATAAAAAAATACTATTGTAACTATAAACACCACAATCACCACAATATTCCGTTTGAAAACAATATAAGTTGTCTTTTAATACAACAGTTACAGTTATAATTATGGCATTCATTTCCTTGTTGCAGGACAACTATTACAGTTATGACAGCCATTTACTTGTTACAGGACAACTCTATTTCGGTTTTGATCATTATATTGTTACAAGAAAATTCTGTAACAGTTTTGACAGCTATTTTCTTGTTACAGGAAAAGCTTATTACAGTCTTAGCAGCTATTTTCTTGTTACAGGAAAAGCTTATTACACTCTTAGCAGCTATTTTCTTGTTACAGGAAAAGCTTATTACAATCTTAGCAGCTATTTTCTTGTTACAGGAAAAGCTTATTACAATCTTAGCAGCTATTTTCTTGTTACAGAAAAAGCTTAATACAGTCTTAGCAGATATTTTCTTGTTACAGAAAAAGCTTAATACAGTCTTAGCAGATATTTTCTTGTTACAGGAAAAGCTTAATACAATCTTAGCAGCTATTTTCTTGTTACAGGAAAAGCTTATTACAGTCTTAGCAGCTATTTTCTTGTTACAGAAAAAGCTTAATACAATCTTAGCAGCTATTTTCTTGTTACAGGAAAAGCTTATTACAATCTTAGCAGCTATTTTCTTGTTACAGGAAAAGCTTAATACAGTCTTAGCAGCTATTTTCTTGTTACAGGAAAAGCTTAATACAGTCTTAGCAGCTATTTTCTTGTTACAGGAAAAGCTTAATACAGTCTTAGCAGCTATTTTCTTGTTACAGGAAAAGCTTATTACAGTCTTAGCAGCTATTTTCTTGTTACAGGGAAAAGCTTATGCAGTCTTGCAGCTATTTTCTTGTTACAGAAAAAGCTTATTACAGTCTAAGCAGCTATTAATATTGTTGCAGGAAGAAACTGTCTAGTCTTAGCAGCTATTTTCTTGTTACAGGAAAAGCTTAATACAGTCTTAGCAGCTATTTTCTTGTTACAGGAAAAGCTTAATACAGTCTTAGCAGCTATTTTCTTGTTACAGGAAAAGCTTAATACAGTCTTAGCAGCTATTATCTTAATACAGGTCAAACTCAAATACAGAGTTTTGAGAACCATTTCTTCATTACAGGACGACTCTAGTTTTGTTATTGGGGATGGTCAGGTTTACAACGGATTCCTGAACTGCCCGTTGGAATCTCAGATGTCTTATCAAATCGGCGTCCTTGCAAGGAACGACCTTCTGGGTACGTGTCACTCTCTTGATCGTCGCCTTGATCTTAGACATATTCATATATTTGATC
>BOPN01003873.1:24482-34482 GCA_017312705.2 Penaeus japonicus | reverse complement strand
CTATCTACACACGAACACACACACTGCAACATTACTACTACTTCTGCTGCTACTTCTGTGTCTGTTTCTGCTTCTGCTTCTGCTTCTGCTGCTGCTGCTTCTGCTTCTACTACTACTACCTACCTATAAAAAAAAACTAAAAAGCTAAAAACCAAAACACTCTGATTTACCTGTAAGGTCATATCTTTTTTCGGCTTCTCCACTAATGCTGTTACTGGAGGTGCGATGATAGGATTCCTTGTTGGTGTTTCTTCTCTCAGATAATTCTCCTTATTGCCAACAGATATATCAAACTGAATAGGCTTCTTGTACTCAACATTCTGTTGGTTCTTCCTTTGTTGTTTTCTCATCCCTGTCACCACTAAAGACTCTATGCTGTTATTAGTTTCTTGTCTGTCTTTACAATAGTTATTCACAACAGGAAGTGGGATGCCATCTTCACTAAGAAATGATTGGTTACGGTAAATTCTGAGCTGATTAGAATCTTCCCTTAGGGATGATGATGTATGTGAAAGTGAGCACTGAGTTTTATCCTTTACCAAAATGAGAGACTCCTCAGAGGAAGATTTTAAATTTCCTTGTTGTTCCCTCTGGTGCTCCTTGTTATCAATATAATTGAGTCTTTGGTCAGAAGGGCCACTATATTCCTTACTAGAGTCATCATTTAAGTCAAACTGAGAGGACAACTGGGACTCTATTTGATTTCCAGATTTCATGACTTGCCTATTACTCTTTGCTTCATCTGACAATACATCTACATCTACACCCATCTTTCGATTGAGTTCTTCCCTAGCTGAAACTGGCCTAGAAAACAGCTGCTTATCCTTATCCTTGTTAATTTCTTGTTTTGAAGAATCTGTCCTCCGATATCTTGCAGTTGTCTTATCACTAACATGTGTCTGAACTTCTTTTCTAGAACTTGACATTTTATCTCCAAGGTTATCTACTCTGTTACTGGGATGGCTATCTCCTACCACCTGTCTGCTAGAAGATTTTGGATCTTTCTTTATTTTTTGCTTCTCTCTGGTTTTACTGTTACTACTCTGTCTTTCTGTTTCTCCACTTGACTCAGGTCTGGAAGAAGGTGCAGAACTTACCAGGAAATTGTCTGCATGCCTACCTGGTCCTCTTCCAGAGGTCTGTTCTGACAATAGCGATCGATTGTCAGGCTCTCCCTCTTGACAATCTTTCATCAGTTGCTTGCTTAAATATCTGTCATTGTTATCATTTACTGCTTTATTTCTTATCTGTGCAATTTCATGCTTGTCTCTATCTTTGCCAGAGCTTGGCCTAGATGCTTGCTTTTCCTTCTCTTGATTTCTATCACTCCTCATGTTTTCAGACTTTGTAACTTGTTTCTGATGCAACATATTGTCAACCTTGTTTGAGTGTTGACAAGAGATAGGGGTATCAACAGGACTCTTTGCAATACATAAGAGTGATTCTCCTGTCTGTATCCCTATACTTCTTCCATCTTCACTAAAATCATGTCTGTCATCTTCAGATGATAAAAAACTTTCTACACTTGGGAACATTTGGCCAAAATCATGCAACTTTGTAATTTTCTTTGTGTCCAGCCTCGGGATGTCTTGAACTGGTGGTGAGAGTACCTGAAGTCTACTGTTATTATTTTTGTATGGCAATGAAGGCACTGTTGTCATCTGACTCCCATCTCTTGCTTCTCTTCCATCACCTTGCCGTAGAAAATGGCTGTCAGAAATAGTTCTATCAGTAGCTTGTTTATTTGATATTATTTCTGTTCTCCCCTTCTTCATCTTGGACCTTTTATCTCTATGATGTTTGCTATCATCTCCATTGCTGCCATCACCCTTTATAGCCTGAATGGACACATTATCATCAGAAATCTCCCTAGCACTCTTAACTTGAGATATCTTTGGCCCTTCTTCTCCCCTTGGTTCTTCCCTCTGCATTTTCCTCATGGCATTCTGGAGATGAGTTCCTTCCCTGATGCTAGACTTTGTTGAAGGCTTCCTCTGCCCTTTATGCAATGCGTGACGAGACTTCTCCTCTGTGATGGCTAGCTTCTTCACCTCTTTCTCAATGCGTTTCAGAGTTGAGGCTCGAGAACTTGCCATGTCAGAGCCCATCTGGCTTTGCGCAACCCGAGGTGAAGACACGTAAGACTGACCCATATTGCTGAAGGCAGTAACTGACTTGGCACTCTCTGATTTTTTTCCAGATGATTGTGACCGACTCTCTTGTCCTACTTGACTCTCAGTGCTCCTGCTTTGAGATGAATTTGCCTTCATTCCTCGTTTCATGCGGTTACACTTCTCTATTACCTCATCGCTATAGTCACTTGATATAATGCTGCTTGTTGCAGTTTCTGAAGGAGTGAAAAAGAAGTATATAATACTGTATCTTAGAGATATGTCCTTATCAGTATGCTACAAAAATAGGAAAACTATTTCAAGTTTTCAACATAAGTAAAGAAATTTAGAATGGCAATGAGTCATATGTATAAGCAAGCCAGAAAGGATATACATTCCCTATTTCATGAAAAGAAATTATTAGATTTATATTTTTACTGAATATGCAAATTCCTAGTAATAGATAAACAATCTGCTATATATTAATTTGATTATATCTGCCTCTGTTTGCTCAAAAAATACAGTGTCCATTGTGATAGAAAATTTACCAAGCAAATCCATGGATATCATTTATCAATTACACACACAACACACAAAGCCATTTGGCAACTGGAAACTTCAGAAATGAAAGCTTTTCAATAGAATCCCAACTAACATTTCTATTTCTATTAACGATTTTCGTTTTCTGTTTTATGTATGTTTTAGAACTTAAATATCAATCATGAGTGAAATATATCAAGGCCAGAAATTACTACAATTACCTCACTATTGTTGTAAAATTACATCTAAATATATATTGTAAAGGTAAGGTTTTTACTTAAATAATATGTAAATATTTTTTAATTCACAATGAATTGTGTTAAATCACATTTTTAATTAAAGTTACAGCAATCTAACCATGTTTACACTCCTTTTTATAATAGAACCATTAGTATGCTCAGATGTACACATTTCATAACTAAAAAACTGAGTAACTAACTCATACTACCAAAACACTAGCTTACCTGACTGCCCAAGGATATCACGAGTCTGAGACCTGACATTGGTATCTGACTCTGTCTGTGAACGACCTTCAGTCACACATCTCCTGAAACTGGTTTCAGATCCTATGCTGTCCCCTAACTGTTCCATCAGGGCCCTGAAATACCATGATGTATAAGATACAAACGCAAATTCACGTATTGCTAAGATTATTTTTGACGGTTGCACTGATTTTTAAAAATAGGTAAGAAAAATTCACTGAAGATATGCATCCAAAAACAAGGAACAGAGTAATACTACATATATTATTAAAATTCACAAGAGCTATGCAGTAAAGTAACTTAAAGTAATTCAAATACACATAAATAAAAAAGAGAACAAATCATAATAATGATAAGATATATTACAACAATACGATATTACTTTAATATAATTATACTCCCTCACCTCTCCAGCTTCTCTAATGTATGAATATGACGCTGTATCCTCTTCACGTATTTCTGCTTTTGCAACTGGATGAATGACACTTGACTGCTAACATCATTTGCATCTTTGTAGAAAAAGATCAAGATAAGCTCAATTTTTTTTTTACAACTATGTTAAGAGTATATGATTTAGGTAAAAGAAAAAAAATACTGATATACTGTATTGCAATCAAACGTAAAGATGAACAGGAGGCTTTGGATGCAGAAACTGTGGCAGATTACAGAATATTTTTTGTACTTTTTTAAAGTTTTCTATGGTGATAAATTTAAGGATAGCTCTATTCATCAGAGTAGAAAATGAAGGGAGGAAACAGACTCCTATTCCTCAAAAAAAATGTACATTTTCAAATACCTTCTGATGTGCAGTAAATCTAACAGCACTTTCACAATAAGCTAATATGAATCTGGTTTTATTATGCACCTGTATGACTGGAGGGTGTAGAATTGTGGTCTTCCATGTGCTGTTGTCGCAAAATCCTTTTTTTTGAATGAACCACTCTGCCTGTGGACAGTTGCTCACTTGAAGCAGCGCTCAACATCTGGTCAGCCTGAGACTCATCATGTACTAGATCATCAGCTTCATCTGCTTCCTGAGGAGAGATAACACAAAAGATTCTAGAAATTGTCTTTTATCTTCACTACCTAAAAGGATATGTTTCCTTTTATGATAATGGCAGCAGTGTCTGTCTTCAAATTCTAGAAGAATTTTGGAAATGATTTGTACATAAAGTTTTCAAAGTATTAAAATTATTATCTTTTTTATGATTATAATGTTTTCTGTTACACAGTGGAGTAGAAACCGACGTAGTGATGACATGTAGCCTAACAGTCTTGCATCCCTTGGTGAGGTGGAGTAAAATTCAAAGCTAGAAGCCAATGCCTCATCAACATGTCTGTGCCTTTCACGTATTGTCTCATAGGCACTCTCTGAACCTGAGCTGGTCCATGGCCTGGCTGCACCTCTCCTTCCATCATCATGGGACTCAGTGTCATTACCACGGTGTTGGTGATGCTCATGTTCAGATGTAGACTCACTTGGGTGGCTGTCTCTGTCATCCATATACCCAGGGGGCTGATTAGCAACATGAAGGGTGCCTCGTCTATCTTTGTAAAGCCGCTCAGATCGCGTGGTAGCAGTCTTCCAGTCATCCGTGTTTATAAGTCTCCCATTCATTTCTTCTTCATGCCAACTGGACCTCCTGTCTAAAACAGACCAGCGACCAACGTGGCGAGGCGAACACTCATCAGAAGTGACGGCACCTGAAGACACAGCTTGGTTTCTCCTTAATCCAAGTCCCCAATCTGGTGGCAAAGTTGCACTTTCCGAAAATGACCTAGAGTCTTCTTCATTTTCATTTGTCTTTGCAGTGTCATGTCCAATTATTCCTCTGTCCAGCATATCAGGTGTTGATGTATCACCTAGAATTTGATAGGAATATTATTTTCATGACTTAGACAATGAAGAAAAGACTGCTATCCCATAACAGTTTGACCTCTTAACCCCTTCACTACGGGCAGTAGAAAACGCCCTCCACTCTGCATCCGAGCTTCCGGTGCGTGTCAAATTTGAATATGACAAGTTTTAAGCCAAAACATCTACACATTTTAAGCCAAAACCTCAACATAATCATCATGTGTTATATATCAAAATATGCATAGTTAAGGAGAAGGGGGTACACGTACACTGTTCAATAAAACATGGGTTGGGAGGAAGATGGAAAGAGTGACCTTGGTGGGAGGCCTCACTCATATGACCAAAGAAAATGATTGAAATAGTATGGTAAACTAATCATAACAAGTTTTATATTTTTACATAATGTTCCATAAATAAATAATAAAATTATTGCTAGCAGGGTACATCGGTACCTCCCCTGGTATAAGCCAATCCCACTCTTATGTAATAATAATGAAAGTCAAGTAATCCATTGTATCATATCCGACCTCTATAATGAAAAATTTCGTACAGTATCCGGAAGAAAGAAAACTCAATTCCACCAGAACTCAACCATGACGCAGTATGCACGTCCTCGGGTTTGACGTGAGCGCTGCGAGGACGCAGTATACGCGTCCTCGTGTCGAAGGGGTTAAAGCTCAAATCTGGTAAGTGCAACATTACCTCACCTAGAATTGCACACTGTAGTGTCTTACACATTGTAGAGTCTTATCATCTAAATATAAGCACTAAACCACACTGACGGCAAAATAATCTTACCTATAAATTGAAAATATTTGAAAAAGTATCAGTGAGATAAAATTTACATCCCTGACACCTTTCACAGCAATACTCTCCCAGGCCTACCAAAACAGTTAAAACACCAACCTTTCCTAAAACTGTCCATCATGCTAGGATCACTTCTGTCTACCTGCTGCCAAGACCTTGGGGACAAGGAGGGAATTCCACTTTCTGTGTCCTCCCTCTGCCCTTCTGCCTGACCTCGATGAATGTCTAGCCCCGGTACGAACGCTGGTAAAGAAGACGGGCCACTCTCCGGTGTCACTGTGCGTTCACCTTCAACCAGTCCCTCGTCACATTCTGAATTTCATTGTGAAAATGCAATATTACTAATTATAAAGATAATAGTGTGTTGGTGGTGTGGTGGTGGTGGCATGGTGGAGTGGTGGGGATGGTGGTGGTGGAATGGTGTGATGATGGAGTGGTGTGGTGGTGGTGGTAGTAGTGGTGGTGATGGTGGTAGTGGAGATGGTGATGATGGTGGTAGAGGTGGTAGCAGTGGTGATGATGATGGTAGTAGTGGTGGTGGTGGTGGTGATGATGATGATAGTGGTGGTGGAGGTGGTGACAATGGTGGTAGTGGTGGTAGCAGTGGTGGTGATGGTGGTAGTAGTGGTGGTGTAGTGAAGGTGGAGCAGTAGCAGTAGCAGTAAGATTCTGGACAGGAAGCTTTCTTTAACATCCAAATCTTTGAACCTGTGGCTGAGAGGAACACATTCATTGTGCATTACAACTACCTCTTTGGTAGCCTTTACCATGAATTAGCAGTTACTGAAAGTTGCATAATATGCATGCTCTAGGTTAACCCTTTCCTAACGGGGCACTCGTTACGCGAAGACCCCTATGCCGGGCGATTGCAATATTGCATTGAAATCGTCACACTGGCATGACGCCCCGGCATCGGGAGTTTGGCTGTGTCACACGGGTGTGACGCACCGTTGTCATAGGGTTAAGTAATAAATAGAGGTGTAGGCATGGATATAAGAGGAGGGTAGTAATAGTAGTAGTTGTTGTAGTAGTAGCAGTGGTGGTGGTGGTAGAATTAGTAGTAGCTGCAGAAGTGGTACTAGTAGAAAATAAACAGTAATGGCGCTGGCAAGGCAACAAGGGTATGAATGAAGGAAATTTTTTGTATGCATATTCTTTTTAAAAAAGTAGTAGTATGCTCCTGCACATGACCATACCTTTAGAAACTGCCATGAAATAAGTGCGTGTTGCAGACGGGGGCCGGTAAGCCTTGAGTGTAACTGAGCCACCTGGAGTAACCGATCGCTCTTGACCTTCATCCCGTTCACTCGTCGACTTGCACGACAAAGAGCCTGGTTCTTCAGTTGGTAGACTTTCTGCATTTAAAGAAATTGTTCAAATCAGAGAGAGAGAAAGAGAGAGAGAGTGAATGAGAAGTATCAGTTCGGTTTGAGAATTCAGTCTGTTTTTTTAAAAGTACTGAATCTATGAGGAAGGATGCCTTTACTTTAAAAAGATGTAGTCATTAAGGGTAGTGCGTGAAGAACATGACAAATCATCTGTATTCATATCCCTGCTTCGGTGACTCATAATATCATGAAATAGAGATCACTCAGCAGGTTGTAAAAAGAAAAAACTGTTACAACACAAATAGATTACTAATTAGACACTTTATAAAAATTGCAATAATACAAATAAAACTACAACAGTAAATTTAGTAGCAGGAAAAATGTCTAACCATGTAAATATCTATCAACAGCAGACATTGTACTAAGATAAATGACCACAATCACTTAATCTTTTATACATTTACAGCAGTGGTGGTAATGATAATAAAAGTTATCATCATAATAGTAGTTGCAATCATAATAATAACAATTAAAAAAAACAAAACAGCAATACCATTTTGTGATGCTACTGACTCATTTCTGAATAAAAATATAGTAAATCTTGATTGAGAAAAATATATAAATAATTACCTTCAGGAACAGCAAAATCAGGGTTGTTTTGACTCTGCATTACGTTTTCGCTAGCATGTGAGTCAGTTGTGGGCGTTTCAGATGTTTCAGAGTTAAATGTGTTTGAAGTGTCCGTGTCATCTGCTTCAATTTCCCCGAACATTCTGGTAATAACCCCAGCAACACCATGTTTCAGGCGACACTCTTCCTCATTAGTTGAAGGCATGCCAATGAATTCAATATAATCCTGCAGCTTGTTATAATCCTGCACTTTCTTCATTGTACCTTGGTCGAGGAGTATCTGAATACGCTTTTTAAGCTTGGCAGATAGAGCCTGCAGGGAATTGTTTGAGGATTGCAGTGATACCTGACTCTCTAGACAAGATTCAGAAGAGTTGTGGACTTCTTTGTGACCCTTTGCTACCATGAGATTGGTTCCACTTTTGCTATCCTTGCTCTTGGACTTGGTATCTGAATTGCTTCCTGTTGCAGACTGTCTATATGGTCTGCTAATGTTTCCATGGCTTCTGGCGTTTCTGCTGTTCTTCTTAGCTTTTAAATTAACTGGCACATCATCTGATAATTGAAGAGAATTGCAGCTGTCAACATCTGTATCTTTCATATCTGATGGGGTTTCCAAGTCTGAACTCTCCTGGGATTTTGAGCTGATATCATTACCACTGGATACACAAGATCTTCTCTGTTGGTTCAAGAGACTATCTTTGTTCTGAAGCTGATGTAATGAAGATTGAGATGAATACACTTCTTCATCAGATGATTTATTTGTAACTAATTCTGACCTTGAACATGCTTGAGATGCTCCTTCTACTAAGGTACTGCTAGTGCTTGCATAAATCCCTGGTAAAGGTAAAGGTGACATACTCTGAACCAGTGTGCTTGTACTTGTGGAAGTATTACCATAAATATTGGCTAGGGTGTTTCTTGATATTGCTGTAGCTACTGGAACTGATCGGATATTATTCATTTTGGAGACACCATTGGCATCATCTTCCTTTCCGGTATGAGAGACAGAGAGTGATTGTTGGCTATTACTTCTTCTACATTCAACAGTGTTTTTGTCTGTTTGGTTCAACTCAACAAGACTGCTGGATTTCCCTTCATTATTGATCTCTCCCATAATTTCCCTTATTCTCCCTTGAGTTGACTGTACCCCAGCACTTCTCTTTGTTTGAATGTCATTCTCTTTGGCATTAGCAAGGGAGGAACGTCTTCTTGGCTTCCTTCTTGGACTCTGCGAGGGGCTTGTACGTCTGCTGTCATATTCTTCATCACTGGAAGACACAATTTTTCTTTCACGTATTTGTGGAACTCTAAGTGATCGAGAAGGTAATGAACCCACAGCCTCAGGAATGTTGCGCCTAACACTTGTCAGGCTTCCCCCACCTTTTGCTCCACCTGCTTTGTAACTCTTCTTAGAAATCTTTAGTTTTTCTTTCACCTGGGTTGTCCCCTCAGGTTCTGTTCTTAATACAGATGCATAGTTTCCAATAGCAATCCTCTCTAGAGTGCTCAAGGATGCAGTCATCTGTTCTGGTGTGTTGCCAGCATAGCCAACATCAGCTCCAGAGTCCCATTCCAATCGTTTGCTGGAGGCAGCACTTGAAACTGATAAAACTGAGGGAGATGTAACTCGGTCCGACGAATCTGGATGATTAGTTTCAACTGATATCATGGACGCTAGAGACACTTCCTGTTCACAAACTGGTGTAACGGGAGCATACAGTGGAGGCTGGCTAAGGAACTGCTCACGATCAACATGAACTCCAAGATTCACTGCAGGCTGAATTTCTAATGAAGCTTTAACATCCTGCATTCTGCCTCTTACTGTATTTTGAAACTGCCTGAATTTTCCTCTTGGACTAATGGGACCTCCAATAACAAAATTTGGTTTGTGGTGAGGCTGACTCATGACTGACTCCAGAGCCAGTGGTGGAGATAGCATAGGTGTACCCACTGCTTCTGTTTCACACCCCTGCACCTCACCGCGGCTCATATCTAACACGGTGTTGACACTGTCAGTATTTTCTGACTGGCTACCAAGAGACCCAGGTTGTGTCTCAGGAGCAGAGAAGAGATCATCTCTTATGGGTGGTCTTTTGGCACCTCCTTCCTCAGATTCTTCACCATCTGTTGAGCCCAAGTCCTTTCTTGATGCTTGAACAAGAAGTTCCTCACTTTGGCCTACCACAGGAGGTCTTACACTACTCTTGGATTTTCTACTGGAAAGACTTCTAGCTACTGTAA
>BOPN01003873.1:9482-11982 GCA_017312705.2 Penaeus japonicus | reverse complement strand
TTGTGTTTCGCGTCCCAGAGATAAAAAAGGAACGCGGGAAAGACTATTATGAGACTGTTTATTATTTAAATAATTGCATCTTATCCAATAACCTATCCAAAAGAGATAATATATATATATATATATATATATATATATATATATATATATATATATATAAATATATATATATATATATATATATATATATATAACACACGCACATTTCAATCTACATAATTCCTTTTCAATATTTATTCTGAAAAAGGACAGGAGCGCACGCGCACACGCACACTGGCCGTCCCGAATCTCACGATCTCATCAGATTCACTAGAGACGTATGAGACTGTTTACTATTTAAATAATTGCATCTTATCCAATAACCTATCCAAAAGAGAAAAAAAAAAAATATATATATATATATATATATATATATATATATATATAAATATATATATATATATATATATATATATATATAACCCACGAACCTTTACCGTCACCCAGAACAAAACCTCACTCACCCAGAAAGTATTCCCCGCTAGCGTTTCCAAAACCGGATCCATATTCATTCCAACTCCTATTGAAGTCTTCCCTAATAGTTATGTTGTCTCGCGAGAAGAAGGTCGTCCACCCTCCACCTTCAGTCTCCATATCACACCAGACCTTCACGGGCTGGGAGCATTTGCAGCTGTTGCGTGAGTGCAGCGCATTTTATATAAGGTGATTGAAATGGAGTCCGCAGACTTACATTTAGAATGAGATTTAGTGATACAAGTGCAATCTGTATTCTTTTAAAATATGTGGTGATGGAAATGCAGTGCGTAAACTTGCTTCTTAAAATGCGATATGGTGAGAGTTCAGTGTTGAAAATGAGACCGGTTTCATTTAAATGATAATGACACTTACCTGAAGGGGAATATGTCGTAAACGCCGCTCTTGGTCGCTCCCAACAATAAGTGATCGGCGCAGTCTGTTGGTCTGTAGAAAGAAATTTTATCCTGTGACTATTTCAGTTCGGTAATCGCACTGCGTAGATCTTTTACATAGTAACTAAATATATCTATAATTGCCTAGTAATCGTGTGGAGTTTAAAACAAACTGCCTTTTATCTGGATTTGCCCAGGAAACGTCTGCAGAAAATTCAGCTTGTGTTTCCATCATACTACACACATGATCAGAAAGACACTTGTCACTTTCGTCTCAGAAGCAGCTTGCCTTTTTATGATAATTATGATTATTATCAATATCATTATTGCTATCTTTATAATTTTTGTTATCATACTAATAATGATAATGCATATCATCATCTTCATCATAGCAACAATAACAATTATAATAATGACGAATAATAATAATCATCTTTACCATCTCGACAGTTATGAATGGATACATAAATGAATCAATAATTAAATATTAACTGATATATTTACCTGGATTTGCGCAACAGTACAGACCTTAAGGCTATGGCAGTTGGAGAATACAGGCTGTGATGGCCGACGGATGACGATACACCAAGAGAGCCACTGATTGCGGCCATTCTGCCAAAACAAGGGCAACTTTAATCGTGTTTCCTTGATTAGGAATGAGATTAAAAGAGCTTAAGGACTTAAAAGAGAGAAAAAGAGAGAGGGAGGGAGAGAGATAAGGATGTTTAATGTATAAACATAAATGAATTGATAGATAGATAGATGAATAACCTAAGAATATTTCGCGTCATGCAGAACAAAAACACTTTGGCAAAAGTATTTTTTACAAGGAAAACGGAGAAGAGGAGATTTGGAGATACGAAAGGTTCTGAAAAAGAAGTCTTTTTTCCCTCTATCTATTACTTTATTTCTCTGTCTGTCATTCTCTATTTCACTCTCGCCCACCTCACCGCCGTCTCCCTCTCTGTCTCGCTCACTTGCTCTCTCTCTCTTTCTCTCTCCCTCTCTCTCTCTCTCTCTCTCTCTCTCTCTCTCTCTCCTCTCTCTCTATCTATCTATCTATTTCTCTGTCCCATGCCAGCCATACGAAATTGCCAAATTTCTTACTTTGCTTCTGTCATGTTTCCTTCCATAAGCTGAAGGTTGAATGCTTCCATAGCTCTCAGTTTTTCTTCTAACTCGTTTTTCTCGAGAACCATTTCTGAATAAAGTTTGGATGTTACAGACAATCATTGAACATCACAGATAATATTACATGAAGTTTAAAACACTTGAAATTCTGTATCTTTTAGTATACATTTGAAGCCTAGGGAAAGTTTTGAAAAAGAGCTTCTGATAAAGCTGATGTCTGAGACGCTGTGATCAGTTAGAGGTTGTTGGTTAACCGTCGCGTTCGAAACCAGCCAATCAGCGTCTGTGATCCATCAAAAAACAACCAATCAAAAGTGTTGCTTCTGGTGTAACGACCCAAAGAATGGCAAATGCTATGTGAAAGGATGACTCTAATAAGTAACATGGTGAACTAGTAACAAGAATAAAAGATTCTCACTGTTGTGCTGTTCTTGAATATAAGACATGTGTAGAATGAAGAG
>BOPN01003872.1:141650-143843 GCA_017312705.2 Penaeus japonicus | reverse complement strand
GGAGAGAGAGAGAGAGAGAGAGAGAGAGAGAGAGAGAGAGAGAGAGATATATATATATATATATATATATATATATATATATATATATATATATATATGAAGAGGGACATAAACAAAATCAATACAAAATACTAAAATGCATTCAACTTCCGTCCACGCTTTTCAGTGCAATCGTGTTTTGAAGCCAATGACCACTTGCTTATATAACCGCATTTCCCACCACGGAAATGCTCATCTCAATTATCTTATAACCACGAACGCAAGAATATACAGTGCATCACTTCCCTACGTGTGCGTTTATTAAGTGACATGCACATGTATCGAAAAGCACGCATGTCTATAACCACAGACAGAACCGCTACTTAGAACCGCATGTCTAAGCAACGGAACCGCAGGCAGAATATGCATGAGCCTCTTCCAAATAAAAGTTACGTTCCGGGGGGAAACTTACAGCTTGCAGTATTGCAATTTATGAGATCGTTTAGTGGGATTTACTATTAACAAATGCAACAGCCTATAAACCGACAAAAACTAAAACGGGATTGTCCATAAGAGGAAAATAAAATGGGAAAATAAGGATCAGATTTTAGGACAAACACCGACCGTGGGTAAAGTTTTTTTTTTTTTTTTTTTTTTTTTTTTTTTTTTTTTTTTTTTTTGACTCGTTTTTTTTTCTGAAAAAAAGAGTAAATTTATCGAAAACAATCTGTGTATCGGTACCGAGAGAGGTCTGTATATTGTATTATATCACTAGATAGACCCCTGTAACGAAGTGATAAATTCTTATGGTTAGAATCTAGATTTTTTGTTGGTTTGTCTTTCTCTCTTTCGTTAAGTAAGGACATAAATGCTCATGTTTTTTTTCGCTACTCATATTGTTTTGCTTTCCTTTATAGCTTTTTATCATCATATACAGAAGACAGCTCACGCTCACTGTAACATTTAATGCTTTATTTAAGCTCTAAAGCTTTATTTCAGCTCTAAAGCTTTATTCCAGCTCTAAAGCTTTATTTCAGCTCTAAAGCTTTATTTCAGCTCTAAAGCTTTATTCCAGCTCTAAAGCTTTATTCCAGCTCCAACGCTTTATTTCAATTCTAACGCTTTATTTCAGCTTCAACTCTTTATTCCAGCTCTAAAGCCTTATTTCAGCTCTAACGCTTTATTTCAGCTCCAACGCTTTATTCCAGCTCTAAAGCTTTATTTCAGCTCTAAAGCTTTATTTCAGCTACACCTAAATGTTGCGTCCAGATTACTCGCTCCCCGATCTGCAACATATGGGTGGTGCACACTGGTTTGGTAATATATAGACTCGTACTACATTTCCCTTTGTTAGGAAAACACAATGCAAGTGGCATTTCTTGTTTGGATTATTTGGATAAGACGGAAAGTAAAAGGACGTGGTCATATGCTTGTGCTTAAGCTTTGAAGATTGCTTGAATCGTTCGGTGCGTTTTGTACGTATTATCAGAAAATGGCGCAGGTTTATTGCAGGCTTCGCAATGTTTCGGGAAATAGATGTGTGTGTTTCTGTGTTTTTGTGTTTGTGTGTACGTATCTGAGTGTGTGTGTGTGTGTTTGTGTTTGTGGGGGGGAGGGGGGGGAGGGGGGTGTTGTATGTACGTATCTGAGTGTTCGATGCGTGTGTGTGTGTGTGTGTGTGTGTGTGTGTGTGTGTGTGTGTGTGCGTGTGTGTGTGTGTGTGTGTGTGTACGCACATAATGCTAACGCCTATGAAAGATAACTTCTAAAATGAGGAAGAATCACCAAAGGCTGTACAGATTCACAGCATATGCAACAGCAGGGCGGCCGGTTCTCATTCTTAAGATAAATATATACGCAAAAAAATCCAAGAACCAGAAACAGGAACTTGAATGTCAGAGGCTCTTTTCATAAAAAAAAAGGTTTCGAAAGAAAAAAGGGTTTGGATGAGACTGAATCATTTCACAAAGCACGAGATGCAATTGACGTCTAGATCATTTCGTCCTTAGAATTAATTGGAATCAAAATAGAACTCGAAGCGTGTCAATTACATCTCTTATTCAGTGATTCAGTCTCATTTATATCCTTTTCTATATCTGTCATAAGGAACCCTATTCAACAGTATCCAAGCTTAGAGAAGATTTGCGGAAGAGAAACAATAGAACAAATACAGTAAAAGTGATTAATCGAGACCTTACTTTCTTGGAACTAAAA
>BOPN01003872.1:124150-131650 GCA_017312705.2 Penaeus japonicus | reverse complement strand
TCCTTGCCACTGCTATCCACATCAATTATCTAGTTTCCTAATCGTTTTTTTATCATCTTAACAATATCCTTACTATAATACTCTGCGTCAGTCATGTCACCCTTATTCATCTACGCAAATCAATATGTACTTTGTTATCAGTTCTTTCTCTCTTTTCCCTCCTGCCTATCCTTCATTGCCCATTCAATCCATCTCTGTTTTGTTTTTGTTGCTATTTATTTCCCATTTAGTTAAAATTATGTTATGTTCATCTTATATCTTATCCTATTACCTGTTTTCTTCTCTTGTCATTTCTTGTTTTAGTTTTATCTTTCCCCTTTTTTCTTATCCTTCGTCTTCTTCTGATGACTTTTATCTATGGCCCCATTTTCTTTTGTGATGTTCATCTTCCTCTGTTTCTTGTTTTATATATATATATATATATATATATATATATATATATATATATATATATATACATATATATATATATTGTCACAACTGCGAGATTAGCTAGGATTGTTTTGATGTAATTGTACATATAAATATGAAGGTTGTCCTTTTATGTTGTTCTTGTGTTGCTTTGCAATGGATATTACACTGTGTGTGTGGGTGCAGGCGTGTCAATGTAACCGGGCAGGTACACGAGGACCCGACTCGCGAGGTAGGTGACACCGTAGGTCAGTGGCAGCATGCGACCTGATTGGTCAGTGCACAGGGGCAAGCTCCGCCTGATGCTCGCCCTGACGTCGGTGCATGGTAGCGACCTCTCGCAGCTCAGGTCACTCGCGATTGGTCGAGGTCCGGTAATGAGGAACGGGGATGCTTGTAGCTGGCACGAAGGCCAGCTACAAAAAGCGCGATTTTTGGGAAAAAATGGTAGTTGTCCCAGTTGAACCAGCGACCTGTTTCCGAGTGACCAGCCGTCTCCTCTCCACCATGCGACCTCGTCTTCCTCACCTTTTCCTGCCCTGGTAATGTTACTTGTGCCTATGTACTCTTTTGTGATGTCGTGTCCTGTATTATGTCTATTCCGGTAATAAACCGCATGTTCTGTTCTGGTGCTTTTTCTGTTTGACCTGGCTGCACTGATCCTCTCTCTCCACGGAGTAAACGGACCTGTGACATTGGCGACCTTGCCAGGATCAGTCAGTCAGTCGACAGTTAAGCCCAGAACCATGCGGAATTACTTGGATGAGGCCAGGGAGCTTGGCTTACGGGGCATGCAGGTGCTCCATTACATTGAGCAACAGGAGAAGATCAGGCGGGAGAAGGAGGAACGAGCGTATCAGGAGCGGGAAGAACAACGGCAGGAGGCTGAGAAGCGACGCCATGAAGCTCGGAAGCAGCGGAAGCTTGCGGAACGTCAGCTGAAGAAGCAGCGACTTCTACGAGAGCAGGAGGAGCGAGCGCTGGAAGAAAGACAGAGGCAGAAAGAGGACGCACAGAAGGCGCAACAGAAGGATGTTGGTTCTCCCTCTTGGACGTGCCCTGAGGGATGCGTCTGCCTGTCTTTTCCAGGGTGGACCCGCTCTGGTCCTCGGGTCGAGAGCTGGGCAACTCAGAAACTCCCGGGAGAAGGACGCCGGTCGGAAGAGCTACCGGCGACTAAACATTCTCTTGCAGTGATCGTCCGTTCGCGCGAAGACCTGTCGCAGCAGTGGATTCGCCGCCCGAACGGACAGGAGCAGAGAGAACACCCGGGGAGTGACCGACGGGCGAAGCGGCCTCGCTCAGCGGACCAGCGACCGCGGAGTATTCGCCCTCGGATGGAGGTTTCAGCAGGTAAGGCTCGTGCACAGGAGGCGTGGGCACCAGAGGAGCCGCCGGCAGAGGCTCGTGCATCAGAGGAGCAGCCAGCAGAAGCGCGTGCACCGGAGGAGCCGCTAATAAAGGTTCTTGCACCAGAGGAGTCGCCTGCAGAAGCTCGTGCACCGGAAGAGCCGTCGCCAGACACGCGTGCACCGGAAGAGCCGTCGCCAGAGACGCGTGCACCGGAAGAGCCGTCACCAGAGACGTGTGCACCGGAGGAGCCATCGCCAGAGACGTGTGCACCGGAGGAGCCGCCCCCAGAGACGTGTGCACCGGAGGAACCGCTGCAAGAGACGCGTACACCAGAGGAGCCGCCCCCAGAGACGTGTGCACCGGAGGAACCGCTGCAAGAGACGCGTACACCAGAGGAGCCGCTCCCAGAGACGCGTTCACCGGAGGAGCCGCCCCTAGAGACATGTGCAGCGGAGGAGCTGCTGCCAGAGATGCGTGCACCGGATGTGCCGGCAGAGGAAGAATCGGGGGAAAATGATGACCTGGCCGACAGACTGGCAGATATTGGACGTCCCCCCGAGAAAGCAATGGACGTAGAGTCCTGTCCCAAGGAATCATCGAGGATGAGCCACCCTCCGAAGGACCCACCAGTTGAGAGCAGGTCACCTGAGGAGCTGCTGGCAGAGAGGGAGTCACTCCCAGAGGAAGTTTTTCCAGCGCAGCTGCCAAGGACGAGTACCCAGCTTATCGTGATGGGCCGTAGACGAGACCGTGACCGTCGGAGCAGCGCGGATGACGGAAGGGCAGACCAGAGCATCAGTCACCGTCATCGGGGTTCCGGGGTCGGGATGTGCGCCCTTGTTGGAAGCGCAGTTTAGCTTAGTTTGTGTACATCTCAGTAGTTAGAGCTTTTGTCAAAATAATCTTCTTTTCAAGGAAGATTATTTTGAAGAAACCGGGGGGTTATGTCACAACTGCGAGATTAGCTAGGATTGTTTTGATGTAATTGTACATATAAATATGAATGTTGTCCTTTTATGTTGTTCTTGTGTTGCTTTGCAATGGTTATTACGCTGTGTGTGTGGGTGCAGGTGCGTCAGTGCAACCGGGCAGGTACACGAGGACCCGACTCGCGAGGTAGGTCAGTGGTAGCATGCGACCTGATTGGTCGGTGTGCAGGGGCAAGCTTCGCCCGATGTCCTGCCCCGACGTCGGTGCATGGTAGCGACACCTCGCAGCTCAGGTCACTCGCGATTGGTCGAGGTCCGGTAATGAGGAACGGGGATGCTTGTAGCTGGCACGAAGGCCAGCTACAAAAAGCGCGATTTTTGGGAAAAAATGGTAGTTGTCCCAGTTGAACCAGCGACCTGTTTCCGAGTGACCAGCCGTCTCCTCTCCACCATGCGACCTCGTCTTCCTCACCTTTTCCTGCCCTGGTAATGTTACTTGTGCCTATGTACTCTTTTGTGATGTCGTGTCCTGTATTATGTCTATTCCGGTAATAAACCGCATGTTCTGTTCTGGTGCTTTTTCTGTTTGACCTGGCTGCACTGATCCTCTCTCTCCACGGAGTAAACGGACCTGTGACATATATATATATGTGTGTGTGTGTGTGTGTGTGTGTGTGTGTGTGTGTGTGTGTGTGTGTGTGTGTATACATATATATACATATATATATATATATATATATATATATATATATATATATATATATATATATATATATATGTATGTATATATGTATATATACATATATACATATATATACATATATACATATATATACATATATATATATATATATATATATATATATATGAACAAGTACATACAACAGGGACAAAATAAAGATTTTCTAAACACGTGAGGAATAATTGCATCTCTACTTTAATTAAGTCTCATTACGGAGAGCACGGTCAAAGAACGTCCAGCGCGCTTTCAGAACGAGCAATAAAGTTAATTCTGAAGCTTGTTGCTCACCCGATGACGTCACTCGCGGTACTTTAGGTTTTGCGTTTTAATGAAGACTCGTTTTGGCTTTCTGTACGAAATAGTTTGGCCTTCAGTGTGGAAAAAAATACCTTCTCTCAGTCTCTCACTTCGTCTAATTATCTATTTTCTTCTATCTATTATTTTCTATATATTGTTTATTCTCTCTCTGTCTGTCTATCTATCTATCTGTCCATCTATCTATCTATCGCCTATCTTGATATTATTCATTCTCCTATTGTTTAAGCATTCTTTCTGCAATAGTTCGTGTAAGGATATTATCATACGGTGCAAGTCATCTGTTTAAGCTTCCATTCTTTTCTTTTTTTTCTCTCTCTCTCTTATAATTTCCAACAATGAAAATGTATATGGGAATAAAACAGCCAGTCCGTATAATGACCTCATTTCCTTTGCTTATCATCCTCAAAGATTCGGAAATTAACAACGTTCTCTCTCTCGATCTGTCTCTTTTTTCTCTTTTCGATGTCCTCTTTCTTTCTTTCTTTCTCTCTCTCTCTCCCTCTCTCTCTCTCTCTCTCTCTCTCTCTCTCTCTCTCTCTCTCTCTCTCTCTCTCTTCTCTCTCTCTTCTCTCTCTCTCTCTCTCCGACACACACATACAAACCCTCACCATCTTCCTCTTCCTCTGTCATCCTTTCCTCCTTTCGCTATCTATCTCTCTCCCTTCTTTACTCCTCTCTTCTTCACCCCCCCCCCCACTCTCTCTCTCTCTCTCTCTCTCTCTCTCTCTCTCTCTCTCTCTCTCTCTCTCTCTCTCTCTCTCTCTCTCTCTCTCTCTCTCTCTCTCTCTCTTTCTCTTATCTCTCTCTTCTCTCTCTCTCTCTCTCTCTCTCCATCCCTCCCTCCGACACACACATACAAACCCTCACCATCTTCCTCTTCCTCTGTCATCCTTTCCTCCCTCATATCTATCTCTCTTCCCTTCTTTACCTCTTCTTCACCCCCACCCCCCACTCTCTCTCTCTCTCTCTCTCTCTCTCTCTCTCTCTCTCTCTCTCTCTCTCTCTCTCTCTCTCTCTCTCTCTCTCTCTCTCCTTTTTCATCTCTCTCTCCTTTCCCTCCCCTTCACCCCCTTTCTCAACTACCCCCTTTCCCTTCACCCCAACTCCTTTCCCCCTTGTCTCCCCCTCTCCGTCCCCCCCGCATCCCCTGCCCTCCTCCTGCCCTCCTCTCTCCACCTCCTCCATTTCCCTGTCCCTCTTATGCTTCGCACCTTCACCTCCTCTTCTCCCCCCCCCGGGTGAGATTCTCTACCTGGTTCCTCATTATGCCAACCGCAAGCTTATGTGTCCTTAAGCAGTAGCCAGTCTTCGTTTCATTAAGCTCCCCACCCCCCTCATAATGAGGCTTAGGCAGATGCGATTATTACGAAGAGTTTCTTCAAAGAGGGAAAGAGAGAGAAAAAAAGGAAGAGAGTGTAAAGAACGCCCGGCTAAGTATAATGAACGAGAGAATAAGAAGAAAGAAGCAAAAAGATTAATTAATGGCCTCTAGAACACATTTTAAATTATGAATTTTGTAGAGCGTGACCATGTAGATACATTATTTTTAAAGCAGCAAGCAAGAACGAGTGAGAGAGTGGGGGAGAAAGAGAAAGAGAGAGAGGTGGAGGGAGGAAAAGAGAGGGAGAAAGATAGAGAATGAGAGACAAAGAAGAGAGCAGAAAGATGCTAACGTAAGAAGCTTTTTGATCACCCACTGAGTATGAGAGACTGAACACCACAATGCATTATAAATAGACAAGCTGAAAAAGGGAATAGATATATAAAATCAAATCTAAACACGGATATAAAAGTCAGTCAAGGAAGAATGACAAGGAAAAAAAAGTGCGGTAAAGGTCGTGCCAGCCCCAAGAGCTTCATAAACAAGTTTTATGCGGTTTGCCCTTGAGTGCAGGGCAGAAAACAGGACATGCTATTGAAGACAAGAGTCCGTAATAAGGTCAAGGAACTAATTGCTCGGTGCCATTCTTAAAATAGAGAGGGAGGAAGTTTTTCTTTTTTTTCTTTTTTTCTTTTTTTTCTTTCTTTGACATAATGGGAGAGGAAGAAGAAATCATTTATTGGGACTTTTCCGAGAAAAACGAGGACTGTTCGATGGAACTAGCGGTGGGGACCATGTCTGCAAGGTCATGGTAACAATCCTGGTAATATTTAGAAAGAAAAAAAAATGAACAACAGTCACATGATAGTTGTATGATAACATAATTTAACATGCTCAGAGGAATATCAGTAATTCCTGCAATGATTGTGTAGTACAAAATATAACAATCATAGAAATAATATCTAAAATTGGCAAGAGCAATCTGTATAAACTTGTTAAAAAGAAATAAAATTTCATAGGTAGCTAGTTTTAATCAAAATAAGATTTTATATAAACCTACCAATGACATTTTTTGTACTTTTACTTAAACAACACGAGAGTAGCCGTCAGGCTAGTAGAGTGGTAGCACGCTGGCCTCACAACCCTATGGTCGGCAGATCGAGCCTCGTCGAAGCACGTGAGTTTCCACTGACGTCTGGCGATTACTGCTGCGGCTTGGCACCACGGCGGGTAAGGACCAAGCTCAGTCTTTGAGTCAAAACTCGTTGACACACACTAGCGAGTCAGCACACGTTGACACAGGCCGTGCTTGCCATAGAAGCCATAGCCCGGGCGTAGCATCTGCGCCGCATATCTAGCTTATCCTTGTCCTTAATATGGGTGATTGTTCTTAATTGCTTCGTCAACGGTTACCGTATGTTTTTTTGTTGTTTTTTTTCACCAATATAGTTAATATCTTGCTTTCTTTGTCTCTTGGTTCCCTGGCGGAATTCTTTGTTACCAGGTTGATTTGATTTCTACTTCTGTTGCTTAGATGGCTGGTTTCATGTTTTATTGCTTGATGCTTTAGGTTAGCTTGTTACTAGGATTGTGAAAATAATGTGCTAATTTCAATAAAATATTTACGCGAATTAGCCCATGGCCTAGGGAGGAACTTGTGGCTCCGGAGCCGCATGCGGTTCTTCCAGGAAAGCTGCGTATTATTACTCTTATTATTATCAATTTTAATAAAATATATTTGATGATCTTGTCCTATGGATATATTCAACTCCCATATGTGATTACGAACCAGGAAAATTTTGACGTTCCGTATTTCCCTTCAGCATCTCTACCGCAGCTTCAGACGCACTGCTCTTCATAGATTCTGGGTTGTATAGGGACGAGTTGTTTGAATAAGATTAGTGAACCGAATCTGCATCTGGATCTAGGGTCACATTAAAAAAACACATCACCAGTAATGAAAAATTAATTCAATACGAAACTCCTTTCCTCTTTTTTAAAATGTGGTAGACTCTTTACAAAAAAAAAAAAAAAATCTAGATTCTTCGAGTGGAGGTACGTTTTTTTTTTTCTTTCTTTCTTTCTTTCTTTATCCGAGTGGTTTCGTTTTAATAATCTAAGAATATGAATTATGAAGCCGAACCCTCACGAATTTACATATCGTTATGAAG
This sequence comes from Penaeus japonicus, assembly GCA_017312705.2. Classification (NCBI taxonomy): domain Eukaryota; kingdom Metazoa; phylum Arthropoda; class Malacostraca; order Decapoda; family Penaeidae; genus Penaeus; species Penaeus japonicus. The sequence goes on along the minus strand of BOPN01003872.1, from coordinate 124,405 downwards.
TCGACCGGAAGCATCTAGCAGACCGAGATATTTTAGTGGTTACGATACCTTTGCTAGGAGCATTGGCTTTCCAGAAGCTCTCCGGATTAATGGGATAAGCATTATCCTTGTAAGAGGAAGGTACTTGTTGTTGATCAGAACATTATGTAGAAAGTTGTGTATTTTCAGGAAGGTAGGATTTATTTGATATAAGCATTGTCTAATGTTGCTAATAATCAAAGGTTATGATATCAGTTAGAAACGATGATGAACGTA
>BOPN01003872.1:99150-106650 GCA_017312705.2 Penaeus japonicus | reverse complement strand
CAGTTTAACCTTTTATTCAATGAACATTAGTATGAATTATAAAAAGGCATCTGACGTCATCACCAAGGCAATGTTTACTGGCCAAATACGACAATGAATGAGTGTCTTGACCTTTCACGGAGTGCGTCACCATTTCGCATTTTATGTGTGTTTAGGACAACGAAGTGAACCTTTATGGTTAGACTGGACATCGGAAAGAGATTGCCACGCTGAAAAAAGACATACGATAGATACAAATCCCTCTTCAAGCCACAGGGGTTAGGCAAACCCTTTGCCATCATTATCACCATCATCAATATCTAATCATTATCATCATCATAATTATCATCACATCATCATCATCACCACCACCACCATTAGTATTATCATCACCATCATCATCACTATTTCATCATCATGAACATCAACACTTTTTTTTTCATTATTCTTATGATCAATAGTATTGTTATTGATACTATTATCAATGTCAATAACAGGAGAGTTTGCTTTGGAAACCGTTTTCTTCAAATGCGAGAATTAATCATCACAGACTGAATAGATAGATAAATAAAACTCTTAATTCACCATCTTAATTGTGGAACTGATGATGATGGACTGATCTACATCTGCGTCCGAATTACACCCATGATCAAAATAGAACTACGTGATATTAAGGACACGCAAATGAACAAAAAAAAAAAGTGAGGCGATACAAAGGACTGAACCTATTAATAATCACACTTCGAGTTTTCGTTGGTTCGTACTCCAACTTTGTATCACGGTAACTACACTTTATCTCACGTTTGACGACTTTCTTCCTGCCAGCTCTAGTGACAGAGGTGACCATTTTACGCAAGTCATCCGTTTCTGACAAGAGTAAATTCTCGGGACTTTCAGAGGAATTTCCTCGACTGATGGTCCTTCTCTGTGTACCCTGATTATAGATGCCGTTGATCACCTTTACTTAAATATTGCTTCTCGATTCTATTTTTTTCTTACGCAGTGACCCATAAGATATAATTGTTTTCTTTTTTTAAGTGTTCTCTTACACCCAGACCTTGGAAAAAATAAATTCATTTCATACATGACCCATACATGAATTCGCACAATAGACTACATTTTAATATTCTTTTAATATTCTCTCCATCTCTTTACTGAATACCCATTAATCGCTTTATTACAGTGTAGGCATAACATAATATTTTAAAAGTTTTAACATTGTTTGCAGTTGGTTAGAATGTTTTCATTTTACTGAAAGTATTTATGGCCAAAATAGTTCTGCGATAACTATATTGTCCTTTTCTTTCAGTGTCAATAAGTATTTCATTGGCCAGTTCTTAGAGTTTTTTTGTTTCATTTTTTTCCTGCGCCTGCTATTAGATTATTATCAGTTAATCTACGATAAATAATGTTGACTCCATCAACATTTCTCGGATGACTTTCAATCTCCCAGAATGTTGCCGATGTATAGACCGGAAAAAAAATAGGAGAAAAAAACGCAAATTAGCCTGAAGATCTTTTTGACTTTCCCCCAAATCATTTAAGATTCTAACAACTGCAGGTAGATTCTAACAATAGCACCTTTAAGATTCTAAAGAAAAATCAATCAATTCGCTTAAGTAGATGGAAAAAAAAGTAATTAGTAAGAATGCCAAAGAAAACTCAAACAAAAAACACACAAGTCTATCCGAAGTTTGAAAAAAGGGGAGATCAAAGCCTATGCTAGAATGAAAGTTAACTATGCTGATATCCTGGAGTTTTCGAAATGTTATTAGGTATTGTCAGAGAAACATCACAGGTGCCTAAGCCACTTACGAAAGCTATATTATGAACTAGGAAAAGAAAGAGTATTAATATCACCGTAAGCAGCTAACATTTTTTTTTTTTTTTTTCGATGACTTAAACATATGAAAAAAAGGAAAATGAAGAGGAAGATGTAGAAGAAAAAGAAAGAGTAATAAAAGGAGGGAGAGAAAGATTGAGAAGAAGAATGGACATAAACTGGAACTCGCATACATAACCACTGCAGTGATTCAATTTCCAAATGTTAGGAAGAAACACATATGTATATATATGTATATATATATATATATATATATATATATATATATATTATATATATATATATATATATATATATTATATATATATATATATATATATATATATATATATATATATATATATATATATGTATGTATGTATGTATATATATATATATATATATATATATATATATATATATATATACATACATACATATAATGTCTGTAGTGTGTACACATGTATATATACATATATATATATATATATATATATATATATATATATATATATATATATATATATATATATATATACATATATTTATATGTATACATGTGTGTGTGTGTATGTATGTATGTATGTATGTATGTACATATATATACATATATACACATATATGCATAGTATGTCTGTGAAAGTGTGTGTGTGTCTATATATGTATGTATGTAACCTGCCGGCCACTGACGTCCATCTGCTTTATTGAGCCTCCGGTTCGGTCGGTTGCTAAACAGAAAAAGCAGCCGGGAAAGCAAATGCGAAAAACTTGGAAAAAAGTTGTATTTTCTTTATGACAAGACCGACAAATCAAAACCACAAAAGAAGACAAACCATATTAAAGGCGCGTTTAATTATTTTGTTAACATTTATATATTGTAAATGCATAGTTTGAAACACTAGAAAAATAGCTTAATTAATTATTCATAGTGAGATACAGCAAATGGGATCACAGGATAAACATTAAAGAACGATTCCAAATTTTCTAAGCAATATCACAACCAAAATCTCAGCAAATGCTCTCTAGGCCATGGCCAACTCAACCATAAATGTCCCATCTTAATGATTTTGTGTATTAACCATCAACCAATTAACCAATAAACGGAACAATAAACACAAACCCCTCTATTGATAAACAGGATCTAGAACATTTCCTACCCTTGCGGTGGAGACATAATTAATATCTACTAGAAGCCACGTGCTACTCATAGGTCACCCATAAAAAAAAAAAAAAAAAAAAAGATATTTCTAAAAATCCAGTGACCAATCCTCTTCGAAGTGGTTTACATTAGTAAATGCTATTGTTCGTAAAGCTTACATAACACAGCTAATATTGATGTTCAATTAGCTAAGCAAACATCTCCGAACGCAACCCCTTGGAGTGTATGCTCTTGAGACGGAAGGAAGGGAAAGAAACAGGCCGGTACTAGAACTGCCTTGGCTGACCTTGCCATGATTTCGGACTTCGTGATTCTTTCTATCTCTGTCTCTGTCTATATCCTTCTCTCTCTATCTCTGTCAATTTAGATATCTAGCTGTCTGTCTGTCTGTGTCTCTCCCTCTCTGCTATATTTGTCTGATTTTGTCTGTGTGTGTATATATGTGTGTGTGTGTGTGTGTGTGTGTGTGTGTGTGTGTGTGTGTGTGTGATTGTCTTTATCTCCCTCCTTCCCTCCTCTCTCTCTCTCTTTCCCTCTATCTGTATGTATAAATTTCTATCTGTCTCTATCTATCTGTATATATAAGTTTCTATCTATCTCTCTATCTGTTCATCTATACGTTTATCTATCTATCCATCTATCTATCTGTTTATCGATCTCTATCTAGCTATCTTTACTAACCGTATAACAGTTACTTTGCCCTTTTGCAACCATAGACTTGGATGTGCTGTGTGACCCTTGCCAACTTCGCACACAAAATTAGGTATTTTGTAATCATCTCGTATTACCTCTGTTACCGTTATTAGTAGTAATGCATGATACATAATACATAAAATGAGTATGCTCATGTTCCTTGTTATCGCTATTATTTTGTCATTAGCATTGTTGTTATTTTTAGTAGTTAATGATGTTCATGTTTCTTGTTTCATTGTTGTTCTCATCGTTACTGATGGTATCATGAACTTTGTCAATTTAATCATTACGCTTATCGTTATTATCACTATGATCATTATCGACCATATTGTTATTGTCATTATTACTATTACTATTATTATCATTATCATTATTAGTTGTTATTATTATTCTATTATTATGTGTTAGAGAGACAAAAAACAGGGAGAGACAGAGAGGTGGGAGGGAGAGACAGGGAAATAGAAGGAAAGAGAGAAAGAGAGAGAGAGAGGCAGACAGACAGAGACAGAGAGAGAGTCATACTTTAAAATACTCGCAAAGAAAAAAAAAGATTTAAGCAAATATTTATCGTCAAACACGCTGAGTTGAGACACGTGTACACGACAGTTCAAGAGGCGATTGGCCTTAAGATAGGGAAGAGAGAAAAATAAACAAGAAGATATATAATTTGTGAAAATGTATAAATGAAAAATAAAGAGAAATGTCAAAAGTGATGTGTGATAGTCAAATGCGAGATATGTGTTGAATTAAATTATTGAAAATGCATTATGTCATGTGTTTCTGTTTTGTTTTTCTTTCCTTCTTCCTTATATTTCCGTTTTATTTGTTCTTTCTCTTTCTATTCTTCATTCTTTCTTATTGTTTCCCATGGTGTTTGGTTTGTTCACCATCTTTTCTTCCCGTAAGAAACAATATATATTCTTGCATTTCTGGTTAAAACGTATTGTTCCTTCGGGACGCGTTGGTTAAATTGGAAATATTCATGAATATCTTACATACATACATACATACATAAGTGTGCATATATGCATTCATAAAAACAAACTCTCGAAGGGAGAGGCAATGAGAGATGGAAGCAGAAAAGATAGGAGAGATAAGAGAGAGAGAGAGAGAGAGAGAGAGAGAGATTAAGATGAACAGAAAAGTTCGTTATAAGAAATCTAATTCGCAATGCACAATCAAGGCAGAGACTGAGAGAGAGAGAGGAAGAGAGAGATAGAAAGAAATGAAAATCCGTATAAAATCTGCGCGATCAAAAATAGTTAGTAATCAGAGTATAATGCAATTGGGAATGCACGTCAGTTACGCTTCTTTATGAATCTTTGATGACACGAAAATTAAATCTAAAAAAAATACTGGACGGGGAAATTGTATATCAAAATGATATGCCCATCCACACAATAACAATAATGATAATGATTATATTAACAATAATGACAATTATAAGGATGATAATTATAATTATAACAATGAGAACGAGAATAGCACTGATGATGATATCAATAATGGTAATTGTAATAAAAACATGATGATTATATCAGCGATGATGATAATCATAATGGTGATAATGATAATGCCAGAGGTAATAATAATCATGATGATAACAATAATTATAGTAATGATAATAAGGGAAAATAATGGTATTTATATCAAAAATCATAGTAATAATAATGATGATGATATTTTAATAATAATAATTGCGTATCTATTATTATGATATTAATAACAATAATATCAATAACTACAATAATAAGGACGATTATAGTAATAGAAACGCGAACAACAATAGCATCTGCAAAGTATTCATACCGAATCATAATCCAAAACTGTCTTCATTTTCAAAAAAACACTGCAGAACCTAACGAGGAATAAGTACAACTGTATGAGTCACTCAAACTTAGGTAATCTTAAGGTTAATACCAAACTCTCCTACTTCCACGATCCTTAATTAACTATGCTGAGGAACCCGAGCTCCTTTCGCTGTTATAGTACTGATGCGACAGCACTTGTGTTTATGGAGAGTGTGTGTTAAGCTCTCAAGTAATGTACAGTAGATCTCTTATTAGACACGTGTGTGTGTGTGTGTGTGTGTGTGTGTGTCTGTGTGTGTGTGTGTGTGTGTGCGTGTGTGTGTGTTCGTCTCTCTGTCAGGGAGAGAGAGAGAGAGAGAGAGAGAGAGAGAGAGAGAGAGAGAGAGAGAGAATGATAGACAGATAGATATGTATATAGATAGATAGATAGATATAGATATACATGTGTGTGTTCGTGTGTGTTTACTTGCGCGAGTCTGAATAAATACATGAGAGCTGCATGAGAGAAAGGGAGAAAGAAAGATAAACAAGAGCTCTGTTACCTTGAAGTAACTCGGAGGGAAAACTACATTTCAAACAAGACTTTCTTCTAAAAAAATAAAAATAAAATTCCATTCTATATATTATGCATTGATTCTCCCGGTTGTCTCGTCACTCCCTCAAAGCCCCATCCCCATCCTTCACCCCCTCCCCCTCCCCGTCCCTCCCTCCCCCCTCTTTCTTCCCCTTCCCCTTCCCCCTCCCCCTCCCCGTCCCTCTCTCCTCCCCTTCCCAATCCTCCCCCTCCCCCTCCCCGTCCCTCACCCCCTCCCCGTACCTCCCCCCCTCTCCCCTCTCCCCTTCCCCCTCCTCCTTTTAAAAAGAAAATGGAACGCGGTTTCCATTCACGAACTTCGACCGGGACTTTCGCCGTCTTAAAAGTTTTACACACTCAAGTCCCCCGCTAGGTCGCCCCCGCACCCGCCTCCGCTCCCCTCCCCTCCCCTCCCCTTCCCTCCCTCCTCCTCCTCTTCCTCCTCCTTACAAACCCCTTCTCTGCTGAATAACCCAGACTACCTGAGGCTTAGTAGATAATTCCGTGGAATATAATAGTACATGATAATGATTCCGACTCCTGAAACTAATTCAAGTAGCTCCTTCTATTCTTTATTTTCATTATCATTATTATCATAATCATCATCATCATCATCATTGATATCTGAATTAATTGTATCATCATAGTTATTATTATCACTAACACATCAGTTTTTGCTTGTGTTATCATTATAATTACTAACTTTATTTTTATTGTTGATACTCCTATAATTATCATCATTATTATAATTATCATCATTATCAGCATTATTGTGATGAGTGTTATTATTATCATTATCGTCATTAATATTGCCATTATTGTCATTATGATCATCATTATCACTCGTGTTATTATCATTACTGTCATCATCATCATTATTATTATTATTATTATCGTCATTGATATTGTCATTATTGTCATTATTATCATCATTATCACTTGTGTTATTATCATTACAATCATCATCATCATCATTATTATTATCATCATTATTATTATCGTTATTGATATCATTACTATCTTTTTTGATAATCAGCATTATTATATCATCGTTATTATTAATATCATTACCACCATCATTACCTTTACTATCAGTATTGTTGTTGTGCTCGTCATTATTATCATTATCATCATTATCTTTATTATTATCATTATTATTGTTGTCATTGTTATCCTTATTACTTTTATTATTATCACAATTATCACCATTATCATTATTATTAGTAGTAGCAGTATTACTATTATCACCATTATTATCATTATATATATTCTCTGTATGATCATCATCATTATCATTACTATCATGACCACTATTTCATAGCCATATTTCAGTTATCCTACTAAATTTTGATTTTTTTTCTCCTCAAATGCATTTTTCACGCCCCCTTCCTATAAAAGTCAGATTAGAGGAACGTCTTTTGATATTTAAATGTCATCCACCTTTTTCGCATAATAGGATACT
>BOPN01003872.1:71650-74150 GCA_017312705.2 Penaeus japonicus | reverse complement strand
TTTTACATGTAGACGCTTTTTAAAGTGTGGATTATATTTTATTTTCATCAAGAGCCATTTTATTTTTCCCTTTATTCACTCTTATACATAATTATCTTTTTTTCGATGTATTATCTTATCAACGAGGAATTTACCCTTGAAGTTTTGGTAACATGCAGTCAGACTTGCAGTATGTTTTATGTGATCGTTAATGTACTAATGTATTCTTACCGTCTTCCTCAGCTTTATTCTTCTCAAATCCTGTACCGTAGAAGTCGTCCACTTTTCCCCTGAATCCACTGTTACATCAAAAAGTCGTTGTGTTTCTTTGCCTTCTCGACCTCCTGTCGTGTAAAAGTCATCCACATCATCCTGAAAACTATATTGTCATCGCCTCCGTCACCCACCAGTTATTTAAGATCACAACCAAAGCAAAAAAAGAAAAAAAAAAAGCGTCGAGCCTCTTGCATTCCCGAACTCGAAACCCAGACAAATCGCCGTGGTGTCTCAAGAGGACGATTTACCTCATGAGCCACAAATGGGATCGTCTCAGAATCGTCTTAGCAATGGCTTACGCTGATATGTCTTATTTCGTGGTTGATCCTTCGAGCTTTCTTCGCTCTGATGTCCTTGAGGATTTGGAGGAGGAGAGAGGAGAGGGATATGCAGTTCTTTGTCTCGGTTGCGTTTCTAGGATGACTTTTCTTTTGTTTCTGGAGAAAAAAGGACATTATTTGGATGTCCTTTGCTTATTACACTCGTTATTATATGGTATTTACTGTCAAGGTTATGACCTCCTGTCATAACCTTTAGCTTTTCATCCTCTTGTTGGTATTATTACAAATTATTTTCATATTAATATTTCTGTTAGTCATTTGTACTTTTTATTATGTCTATCTGTTCTACCTGTTTAACTCGGGTTCCTTCATTGTATCTCTCCTTACGTATGCTCTCTCTCTCACTCTATCTATCTATTTATCTATCTATCTCTATCTATCTATCTATCTATCTATCTCTTTCTCTCTCTATCTCTTTCTCTCTCTCCCTCTCTCTGTCTCTCTCTCTCTCTCTCTGTCTCTCTCTCTCTCTTTCTCTCTCTCTCTCTCTCTCTCTCTCTCTCTCTCATTCTCCCTCTCTCTCACACCCTCTCCTTCCTTCTTTTCTTTCTTTCTGTCTGCCTAATTTTGTATCTCCCTTTCTCACACTTTCTCTCTCTTCCTAGCTCTCCTACATATACTCTTCGTCTCTCTCTTTCTTACTCTATCTCTTTCTCTCTCTCCCTCTCTCTGTCTCTCTGTCTCTCTCTCTCTCTGTCTCTCTCTCTCTCTCTCTCTCTCTCTCTCTCTCTCTCTCTCTCTCTCTCTCTCTCTCTCTCTCTCTCTCTCTCTCTCTCTCTCTCTCTCTCTCTCTCTCTCTCTCTCTCTCTCTCTCTCTCTCTCTCTCTCTCTCTCTCTCTCTCTCTCTCTCTCTCTCTCTCTCTCTCTCTCTTCCTCTCTCTCTCCCTCTCTCCCTCTCTCTCTCTCCTTCCCTTCCTCCCTTCCTCTCTCCTTCTCTCCCCTTTTCCCTCTCTCCCTCTCTCCTTCCCTTCCTCCCTTCCTCTCTCCCCTTTTCCCTCTCTCCTTCTCTTCCTCTCTCCCCTTTTCCCTCTCTTCCTCTTTCATCTTTCCCTCTCTCCCTCTGTCCCTCCTTCCCTCTCTCCTTCTACTCCCTTTTCCTCCCTCTCCCCGGCAAGGCCCTTGTACCGTTGCTCCGACAGTGAACGTAAGAAATTGTCTATAGATTCACCTGAAGAGGTACCTGAGGATATTTCTATTGAGCCACCATTCTCCTAGAAAGTTTTAAATGGTATATATTTCTAGAGAAATGAAAAGAGGTATGATGTTTTTTTTTTTTTTTTTTTTTTTTTTTAAGGATGGATAGAGTTTGGTTATAAAAACTTGAAAGAGTCTGTAGTCATCAAGATGTGATTGACATAAGCTCGCGATTATGTAAATATCAGTGATAATATGACCTCATTAGTTTCATCTTTGACATTTTATTTGTTTTTAACTAATGAAAACAATGATATACATTTCACTTTCTTCACTATCACTTATAATCGCCACCATAATCATAAACCAAATGGCGTACCGAACCATCAATCACCATAACTTCAATAAGCTCTACCCCGAAGGATGTACCGAACACTCAACTAGCATATCTCTCTTTATATCACCTGATAACTTTAATCATCTCTACCATAACCTTCAATCTCTACCATAACCTTCAATCTCTACCATAACCTTAAATCTCTACCATAACCTTCAATCTCTACCATAACCTTAAAGCTCTACCATAACCTTAAAGCTCTACCATAACCTTCAATCTCTACCATAACCTTCAATCTCTACCATAACCTTCAATCTCTACCATAACCTTCAATCTCTACCATAACCTTAAAGCTCTACCATAACCTTCAATCTCTACCATAACCTTAAAGCTCTACCATAACCTTCAATCTCTACCATAACCTTAAAGCTCT
>BOPN01003872.1:59150-64150 GCA_017312705.2 Penaeus japonicus | reverse complement strand
TTTTTTTTCTTGGATTATCTAATTTGCTTAAAAGATTAACAAACGATTTCTTCAATTTTCCTTTTCGATCTTTTTTCTCCTATGAAACTGAAAATCCACGTTTATCTCATACCACAGTTACCAAGTAGCTTCTCACAGGTAGCGACCACGCCTTACACGCATGGCCTGCAAAGCCCCGTATAACACAGGTTTCGATGGTCTTTTCTCCGAAATCAGTTCCTAATCGGTCTCTCTAATGGTCAGTCCATTGCCGACGTGTCCGGAATACAGAAATGCCGCTTTTATTGACATCGAAGTGGAGAGAAGGGACATGTGTTTAGGGGCCAAAATAAGAAAGGAATTTAGATAAAGAAGAAGGAAATAGAAAAACACACGCACGCACATTTGTGTGTATGTTATTATATTTAGGTCAATTTGTGTGCATTTGTTTGTTTGTGTTAAGATATATACAGTACATGTATGTGTGTGTGTTTGTTTGAGTGTGAGTTATATGTATATACGTATACTTATATATGTGTGTGTACGTATATTTGTATTCCGCCAGTCTGCGGTCGTGGACATCAGCTGAAGGAGAGACGAAACGAGCCGCTGACCAATCCATCCGGTGACCCTTGTCCTGCTGATGGCAGAAGAGTGAGTTGTTCAAGTGTCCTTTGGATAAGTGCACTTGCGCTGAGAGACACCTTGATGAAAGGAGCCATCGATAGGAAAGTTATTGTTGTTATTATCGTCCAATCTAGTGGGGTTATTTCGGATAGCCTTTCCATTGTAGGGTTTTTTCAGCTACCACAAACATGTAAAAAAGACGATTTCAATAAGTCTCTGACATTATTTTGCGTATGAAAAAAAAAATCCAGTGGCGTTGGTGGCCCTAAAAACAGGTCTAAGGGCAGCTATTTTGTCTTAATATATTTATTTATTTTCTTGAAAGGATATGAGTAGGTGGTCGGTATAAGGCAAGCTGATGTAGATTTTGTTCTCTGGTGCAGTAAGCACAAGATATTTTTTTATTTTGTCAGTTTTGAATATAGAACTGTCCCAAATGTAGTTATGAACGTCATTTTTTCTTCAAATGCTCTTTATAAAGTAATTTTTAGTTTGAATTAAAGTAATCCATAAAAAATATATAAGCTTTCGTGACTAGGATATGGATTAAGAAGGTTTTATATCTTTGGGAAGTACGACTGTCATACACTGGAATACGACCAGTGAATGTAGCCCTCCTATAAAAAGAAGTTAACACCCATTACGATTCTTTATAACAACATATGATAAAGGAATATGTCCTTCCTTCCCTGTCTTACATGTCAGTTTGAGAGTGACATGCTTTGTGCTGTAATATTATGTATGCCTGAACCGAGGACATTCTCTTGGCCAGATTTCTTTATAGTGTGACACAAGAGTATTGGCTAAATTTGGGCCTAAAGGTCTGGCCATAGCTACAGCATCTATCTGTTGATATATCTAGTTACTGGCAATGAACCGAATGGCTGAGTTCACTAGGTTCTTAAATTGTCTTGTGCTTCTACAGCAAAATCTTTTCTAAAAGGGAATTCTAAAATCATTTTAGTTTTGTTTTGTAATAGGACATTGGTGAGGTGATTTGCGACATCTACTCTGGTCATGTATTAGTGCCTAGCATTAGAGAAACTAGTAATGGTGTTTATGAAATCAACCTGTATAGTGTATACATTAGAAGATAAGCACTTTAATATGAGTACATGGAATCTTGTGGATACTGGGTAAGCTATAAACGACATCTGATTTTGAGCCAGAAACGTGAAGGATAGAGTATAAATGCTATTCAATTACATCTTAACACCTGCCATTATTGTATAAAGGTAAATTTAATATTAGTGTCATTTATTTATTTTCATTGGTATATAGAGACATGGAATATGTCAATATACAGTTTTACTTCAAGAAACATTCAGGAATTCACCAAAATTAAATTAATTAATCTAATAAAATGTTCTGTCCTGAAGAACATCAAATTTACGCGGAACATAACCTTCATATCAGCTCCTAGGAAAGTAGAGTTGAAATGGAGGAAGGTAACAAAACTTGCTAGCAATAATAAATACGTACCGTTGCACTGGATTCCTATACTTTGCAAGAGGGTTAAATTTCAGGATCCTTTGTGTACCTGCATTAATATTCTGTACATATCCTACTTGTCCACATGATGATAAAGGTAGGCCTATAATTTCTCCGGTATCACCTGAATTATTCTACCATTTTCTCTTTCATATATATTTTTGGAATGGGTATCAACCACTTCCATCAAAGTCTGCAGGATGATTTCAAGTGAATATATATCAACAGCCGAGATTTCAGGGAGGGAAACATACAATCAAATCACCAGCAAAAAAAATACGGTTGTTAGTGTCTCACGTAATACCACGGTAAGATGCACCTGTAACTTATCTGTTTGAGAGATAACGGACTTTGTTGATGCGAGCAGGGGAAGGGAGAGAAGGAGAGGAAATAAACAAAAGATAAGTGATTAAGGGAAAACGGTGCATACGAAACAAAGAGGAAGATAGAGGGAGATTGGAGTGGAGGAGAAAGCGTAAGATTGTGAGTGAGAGAAGAGACAGGAAAAGAGAGTAAGATGAGAGAGAGAGAGAGAGGAAAATCGTATATACATGTATCGGAACAGTGAGAGAGAGAGAGGGAGGGGGGGGTCATTGAAAGTGAAAGAAGAGAGAGATAGAGAAGGAGAGAGAACAAGAGAGAGAGAGGAGGAGGAGGGGGGCGAGAGAAAGAGAGAAAGCGAGAGAGCGAAAGATGAAAACCAATGCAGAGCTTCTCGTAAAAGACAGTTCCTGGGAGACAAATACTCCATCCGTCCATTATGTTCCATTGTTCTGCCTCTTCCATGGTCTCCAGAGTGCGATGGAGACGGGCGCTGGATAGGGCGGGAGGGAAGCTCTTATGGATGAGAAAGAAGCAACAATGGGGTCGGGAATTAAAGATTGATGAATCAGGTAGATGGAGAGAAGGAAGGAAAGAAGGACGATGAAAGACCGAAGGAGGTAGGAAGGGGAGACCTTGAGTACGGAGTGGAACAAGGGTATAAGGGAAGAGGAATAAAGGTATAAGGGGAAGGAATTAAAGATGAAGAAATTAAGTAAACAAGTATTGAAGGGAATGAAAGAGAGAGAGAAAGTAATAGACCTTTGAGTACGAAAGAGGAGTAACAGGGGAATCATGGATCGATAAAAGGCATCATCAAAATAATTAGAGATTACGTGAAATGTCATGTATATTGGCTCTATGAAAATATATTTTCAGTACGATAAACTTTGACAGGAATACTGATACAGCTAATTGGCTACAGTGGTCAACGTCAACAATAGCTTTAAACAGATTTGACAAAATGGCCATTCACACAAATATACATTTAAATGAACACACACACACACACACACACACACACACACACACGTACACACACATACAATATGTTTAAACTAATCGTAGTTGGGTGTAATGTGTCTAAATTGATCCTGGATGGATGTACTGTACTTAAATATATATACATTTATTTATTTATCTATCTATCTATCTATCTATCTATCTATCTACCTATCTATCTATCTATCTATCTATCTATCTATCTATCTATCTATCTATCTATCTATCTATATATATGATTTAATTAATCTATGTTGGGGGTAATGTTTCTAAATTGATGGTGATTAGGTTTACTGTGCTTTAATTAATCTATGTTGGGTGTAATGTGTCTAAATTGATGGTGATTAGGTGTACTGTGCTTAGATTAATCGTGGTTGGGTAATGTTTTTCAACTGAATATACGCTCTGGATGTACTCTTCTTAAACTAATCCCAGAGAAAGATAGATAAATCAGCTATAACTCTTGAATAATTAGGTCTATTCGCTTATTGTACACTCATCTTTACTAGGAAAATGGAGTCCTCAAGCGACGACCACAGACTTAAATGGATACAATTTTCTCCGTGCAATCTGCCTTTCCCTCGAGCGGGGCACAGATGGCGAAGCGACGCTCCGATTTTTTTTTTCTTTTCTTTTCTTTCCCTCTCCGTTGTTATTATCATTGTTATCATCATTTTCTATTCTTATTGTTATTATTGACATTATCTTCATTACTATCATTATTATCAATATTATTATTATTATTATCCTTGTTATTGTTATTAACATTATTACTATTATCACACACACTCATGTACACACACAATCAACACACCCATACACACACACACACACACACACACACACACACACACACACGCACATATTTACATGTAACTGTATGTATGTGTATGCGTGTATATATATGTATATATATATATATATATATATATATATATATATATATATATATATATATATATATATATATATACTGTAAGGGGTTATTCTGCTCGGTTTGTTCATAGCAACTTACAAATAACTGGATGGAACAGGAAACCTAGAAATCTTCTGTCCGGACTTTATTGATGAGGAAGCACAGCACAGCACGGCTAGATAATTGATTCAAGTGGATGTTGTTGGAAAAACAATGAAGACATGCGAGGGACTTAGTCTTCGGTCACTTTGGTCGGCCCTATCCCATCAGGGGATAAAGCCCATAATCCCGCAGAGGTCACTAGGCCTGACCCGTGAAGGGCAGAGTTGAGAGGGGGAGTGACCTGGGCTCCGGTCGAGGTTGAACTGAGTCTTGGTAGAGTCCCCAGAGGTCACGAAAGAGGAGGCCTGGCGGGAAGGGCAGACGAGAGAGGGAAGGAGTGTCCCCGGTGGTGGACGAGGTCGAACTGATATCTTAATAGGCGGATTTGCGTGAGCTCAGCCTGTCTTGATCTCCAGCAGCCAAAGTGGATATGTGCTTACGCCAGGAGCAGTGTGGCGTGGGTGGCTTTGCGCTGCCATTTTGGATCAGGGACATGCGGGAGTAGATATCAAGCTTTACTGTTATATGTGTGTGTGTGTGTGTGTGTGCATATATATATATA
>BOPN01003872.1:12500-20000 GCA_017312705.2 Penaeus japonicus | reverse complement strand
ACGAAGGGAAACACAGGAAAACACTTGCTGCGAAAAAGCTTGCTGCATAATCGTGTGTTTTCCTGTTTCCCTTCATTGTTTTGCTTTTAACTTGTTCAGCACGGATCCTTCACAAGGGCACAAGTCTCATTCATGTCTATCCGATGATAAATATCAAATTCAATATACTTACAATTAGGTTTATGTCTCCAATCTCTGTTTTCTTCCCAGCTCCCCTACTCTCTCTCTCTCTCTCTCTCTCTCTCTCTCTCTCTCTCTCTCTCTCTCTCTCTCTCTCTCTCTCTCCCTCTTGATAATACTAACAATCAGAACGAGTATTTCCAATCCTCAATATAGACACAGTTCCCTGTACTAACAAGCGTCCAAGCCCCGAGTGTAGTTTATAAGAACCACTGTGTTTATTTTCGGCAACGTCTATTTCCTTTTTTGTTCTCTTCTTTTTTTCTTTCTTTGAGATCTATAACAAGGCTTGAGATCGTTATCCTTCCTCGTTAAGATATATGGAAGAGAAGTCGCTTTGATTTTTTCTTCTTTTTCTTTGCGTTCTTTGAATAGAATAGTTTATATAGCAAAACGAAGTGACACTCGGATAATACCGTGTCTAAAAGTTGTGGTTTTACTTCCTGTTTCTTAGCAAGAACTCCATAATACATAGCAATAATTTTACTAACAGGGGGTACCCAAGACTTCCAATATTTTTTGTTGTATGTCTTAGTTCTTTGTTGTTGTTGTTGTTGTTGTTTTAAGGACGAGAGGAAAACCGAACGAGCTTCTGGAGTATCATACAGGCCCTTTGATAATATGTAGATGTAAAAATAAAACAACGTACAATATAGAATTGATTATAACTAAATACACAAACACACACACACACATACATATATATATATATATATATATATATATATATATATATATATATATATATATATATATGTATATATATATACATATACATACATATACATATATTTATATATATATACATATATATGTATATACGTATATATATATAAATATATATATATGCAAATAAGTATATAAATAATATATATATGTAAATAAGTATATATATAAACATATATATATACATATATGTGTGTATACATATATATACGTATATATATATATATATATATATATATATATATATATATATATATATATGTATATATATGTATATATATGGATGTATGTATATATGAATACACAAATATAATGTATGTATTTATCTATGTATATATGAATACACAAATATATGTGTGTAGATATACATTTATGTATATATAAATATATATATATATATATATATATATATATATATATATATCCTTTGTTACGATCAATCACCTTGCCGCGATGCAGAGGCTTGCGTGGGATCAATGAGGAAGGAGGCTGTACCAAGTACTTCAACGAAGTTGGAGAGGCTTCTTCTGAGACGCCTGGCGAAGAATTACCCACCCGCCCTCGGTGGGTAAAGTCTATCACTTCTCAATGAATTTAAACCATCAAAGATTACCGGCTGTTCCTGTTGAGTCAGCGGAATATCAAGGCTCAACCACACACACACACACACATACATACATATATGTATATATATGTGTGTGTGTGGCAGACTGGCGATGTATGTATGTGGATATATATATATATACATATATATGTATACATATATATGTATATACATATATGCGTGTGTGTATGTGTGTGTGGTTTGGGTCGACCAGCAATGCATATAGCTTGGAGTTAGCCTTCAAAAGATCAACACCAAGAAGATCATACCATTCAGGGCAAGACAGGCTAATGACTCAGGAGTAGACACGAAATTCTGAAGCATTGTACTACTCTGCACATTGTTCTCATGACATCGTCAGCCGTATTCTAGGTCCTTAAGCGCGCCGTGTGCATGACATGAACATGCCGCGTTTGGTATTCTAGAAGCGTGGGTTCATGTCAAATGCGTGGCAAAATGCGTGGCAAAGTCGTGGAAAGTATTGGAATAATCGTAGAAATTCCGTGACAAGGGGGTAGGCTTGTCACAATAGTTACACGGTGAAAAAAATCATATTTTTACTGTACTTTTTCTTACCAATACTTCATATGAGCATACAACGTTTGGAAAGTAATATCAATATTGGATATATTAGGCATCATTGTCCTAGACTTGGATTACAAAACTTTTAGGAAAACATAGATTCTCTGCTGATTTTGAGTTTGTTTACCTTTTGGAGGACTTTTCGAAGGAGAGTGAAGTTAAATGAATGGTAAAAGTATTCAGGAACGTAAAGTTAAAGTATATAATTATATGGAATATGTATACATTAAATCTATATGTATGACATATCAAAGATACGCATATATGTACAGTACATACAGACACAAAATAAGAAAGATCTATTCATAAACACACATCCCTCTCATCCCGTTTGTTTTGATCAAGCGTAGAGTGAATTACCAACGGCGCGTTCGTGAAATGGTTGTCAATTCTTTAACTAGGAACAAGTACAACGACTGATTCATACCAAAATTGTACTATCTTTTGTTAGTGCTACTTATGATTGTAGTTTCTCTTATGAATTTGTCGTTTGGACAGTGCCATTCATCTGAAACATGTTAACTTTGGAACGGTTGGTAAACCTGAAGCAGCTGACACAAACGTGCCACGCTTTTGCGTACTAGAATGCCGCCTTCGTGACATGGAGACAACACGAACATGACATGGCCATGACACGCAGAAAACGTCCAAGAAAATGGCTGACGCGTGACCCAACAATACCCGATTGCCTAAATGCCACCAAAGAGGACAAATACCCGATCCTTAGAGAAGTAGAGGCAACCGTTAAGTCACTCAGAATGATAAATTACCTGGAATTGGCAGTAAGGAGAACGGCCAACTCCATGGATACAGGCTCTGGTACTTACACTTTCCAAGAAAGTCAACCAGTCAACCCAGTAAAGTGACGCTCAAGGTAGTCCTTAACAAGCTAAAACCACAAGTAGGATGAATTGTTATTGAAGAGTAAACATGTTTCAGAGCAGGACGAAACGCCACTGAATAGGACTTCAGTTTGAGAATCCTATGGAAGAAACATCTATAGTCTCATGTATTTATTGCCTTGAAAAGGGTATTCTGTAGGGGCATGACATGATACATTGTGAACTAAAATTCATTATAAACTCTAATCTTATCAGAGTAATCTAACATCTATTTGACAGAGCCTCTAATGCAATTATGTTCAATGACAACACAGACAGAATGATTCAGAACATTTTTTCTCACACTGTTTGGTATTTAAGGACGAGTTATTCCAATATCTGTCATGGTTCTCTATTTGTCTTCCTCTTTTGTAATATTTTTTCTTATGTCCGATGCCTAGGATCTTACACGAGCATCTCATCTCGATGGCTTGTATTCACATTTTGCATCTCGGCTGTAAGTGTACAGGTTTCATATACATACTGAGATACAGAGATGACAAGTTGTCACATTAGTCTGACTTTATCCTTGATGGAGATATTTTTGCTCAAACAGGCAGGGATAAATACACACACATATTTATAGATAGACAAATATAAATAGATATTTGAATTGATATATCTTCACATGTAAACAAATACACATGTACGTCATTAAATGACATCCTCAAAGAGTTCTGCACCGTATTGATTTCAATCCATTCTTACGGCTGATTCTGAATGCCAGGATATTTCCCAGAAACCCAAGTCTACATTCAATAGTATCACAAAGTCGACGTTTAATAGGTTCGCAAAGTCGACGGTCAAAGGAGCGCAAAGTCGATGTTCAGCAGAATTGCAACACCGACGGTCAATAGAATCGCATTGCACAAGGATATGGCCCAAGGATGATTTCTCTCGAGTGAAGGTGGCTCAAAATGGCCAGCAATGTGTGTCAGAAACGCGTAGTAAGCATCGCTTTGTCCCTTGCCTTTACCTTTACAGATAGGTGTAACCAGATCTATTTTTTCCATAATGACGGCTGTGGCACTAAATCAGATGGCACACTTAATTATATATTTGTGTATATATATATATATATATATATATATATATATATATATATATATAAATGAAATTCATTTCTTCTACCTTCTTCTGTTCTCCTCCATCTTCACCTTTATCCTCCCCTTTACCTGCCCCTCCGTTCTTCCCCGAATCTTGTTACCTATTCGTTGGTATCGTTATCTCAAGCTCTTTGAAGATCACCTCAACCACCACTCCTACTCCATCGTACTTATTAAATTTCACCTCGTTTCTTTTCCACCGAATGAGAGAGTGAGTTTTGTATTTGGCCGTTTGTTACTTTTTTTTTCGTTTGTTTGACTGTCAGCTGGATTACGCGAAAGTTACAGGCGGATCGTGATCAATTTTTAAGGGTGGGATGACCATGGCCCGTCGAATAATGGATTCGATATTGGTGATGAAACGAGGTAGATGAGTACATGTTAGGATAGATTAAATGTAGATTGATGGTAGATTTGTGGTAGAGTGGGAATTTTAAAGTTATGTTAATGTTCTTGAGGAGGATCATGTAGTATATTTTTCGGTAGATTGAAATGAAATGTAGTTGAAGATTTTAGGTACAGAAAAGGTAGTTTTCTTTGGCAGAGTTATTACAATATATTAACACGCACGACGGAGGTTTGCGCTCCCCGATTTTTTTTTTCTTTTTTTTTTCTAATGGTTGCAAATATATTCCTGGAATTACGTTCTTGTCAAAACCATTTGTTTCTTTGCCAGAGTAAGGTATAAAAGAAAAGTAAAAACGAGGCACTAATGTGTAAGGTATGAAACGCAAAATTCTGGTAAAGCCAAATTCGCATTAATATCGCTTACATGAACACTTATGACGGTTATTATTTTTCTTATAATGCAACTTATTCCATAAATTGCCTTTTTACGCTCTGTGCTTCCATTACCGTGAAGTAGGCTTAGTGCCTATTTCTTCCTAACAAAATTATTGTTATGTTTTTATCTTTTTCTTTTTTCCTTCTTTCTCTCGCTTGAAAACTCTTAAGGGACGACCTCATAATGATCCTATATGCTATGCGGTTTGGTAAGACCATGACGATGCTTTTATTCATGTACCCTTTCTAGTCTCCGTGTTGACTTTCGTCCTTAATTACGAAATTGTTATTCCTAATTACAATTACCAGGTGTCAAGAGAAACATATTCCTTCCCTCCCTCTATCCCTCCCCCTATCCCTACCTCCCTCTATCCCTCCCTCCCCCTATCCCTATCTCCCCCTATCCCTATCTCCCCCTATCCCTCCCTCCCCCTATCCCTACCTACCTCTATCCCTATCTCCTCCTATCCCTATCTCCCTCTATCCCTCCCCCTATCCCTCCCTCCCTCTATCCCTCCCTCCCCCTATCCCTCCCTCCCCCTATCCCTGTCTCCTTCTATCCCTATCTCCTTCTATCCCTCTATCCCTCCTCCTTACCCTCCTCACCCGCCTTCCTCTTGTTATATCATGTGTAAGCATTTTTTTCCCTTTCCTGTAATGATACAGCGGGGACATTACCTTCTCCTTGGAGTAATAACCACAGTGTTACACTTCCCTGCGCTAACGAGCCTCCTTCCCATTCTTAATTCGAAAAGAAGGTGTTGCCAGAAGCTTTTTGTTCTTCCTTGGTAACATTTTGTTTCAGTTACGTTTGTCTTTTATCTGTTTTCATAGATGGGATGATTTATTCATTAGCATTGCGTGGATGCGTTTGGCTTCGGGAATGTTTTGTGTTTCTCTTGAGATGCATTTATCCTCTATGATTGACACTGACCTTTGCGTGATCTGGAGCTTTCCTCTTTCGACGTTATCATTGTCAGAAAATGATACATTTTAAAAATACAGGTACACAAACACAGACACACACATACACATATTCATATAGATAGATAAATAGATAGATATGTGTGTGTGTGGGTGTATGTATATATATATATATATATATATATATATAATAATACATATATAATATATATATTTGCATATATATACATATATGTATATAAGTACATATATATATATATATATATATATATATATATAATAAAACACTGCCACAAAATGAAAGGAAAGACTCGCGACGTTTCGAACTTTTTAAAGAAAGTTCCTCATCAGGCGTAAGCAAACCAAAATTGAATAGTATAATTAAATTTTTACAAGAATATATACAGAAAGGATGGCAGCAGGAACAAGGGCTGAATCAGGTCATTGAAGGATGTTTAAGGTCAATTAATCTAGGGAAAGCTTTTCCCACTTAAAAGGAGGTAAGATCATCCAACCCCATTGACCAGTACTCAAGTTAAAATTGGGAATGTTTTTAAATTAAAAGAGATTCAAGCATCTCTCTTTCGTAAGCATTTGACGATTTGTGAATTAATTTTATGTTATTCCAATTTAGTTGATGACCGGCATCACGCATATGAATAAAACAAGCATTCGATTCCCTAGCATAACTGACATCGTGTTTGTGTTCACTTATTCTTTTTTCCAGCTCTCTACCCGTTTCACCTATGTAGAACTTCGGACATTCATTGCAAGGAATAGCATAAATGCCTGAAGAAGTGCCAAGAGTAGCGCAGGATGCATTCTGTTTAATCAAAGATTTACGCAACGTGTTAAGATAAGTGAACACTTTATCGACGTCCACTTTTTTTAAATAACTGCCGCTTGTCATCGAGTGACTGATTAAACGGTACAACTAATAAGCTATCGGACCTGTCCTTACGCATGAGATTAGTTTGTGAATAAAATTTTGATCTAGCATATGAATGCTCTTGTTCTAAGAAAAACTTAGGATAACCAAGATTTTTAAAGGACTCCATAATGATGCTAATTTCTCTATCAATAAACTCATTATCACTGATCCTATATGCTCTAAGAAACATAGACGAGGCTACTGATTTCTTAATGGATAAGCAACATGGATGGGTTTCCGGTAAACTGAAAACTTTAAATAACCTTTAAAATTATGCAATAATATATCAAGAAAGTAATTGATCAGCAGTTTCCCATTTTACTTTGAATTTAATGGTAAAAAGTAAATATATATATATATAAACTTTGTTTCATCGACTGACCTTCCACTAAGAAACATAGGCTTCGACTTCACATTGCAGAGTAGTCGAGTTCCCGAGTGGCAAAGAGGCGCAATGCAACCTCCAGAGCAATCCACCGTAGGCTAGCGTTGCAAGAACCGGCTCCAGGTTCGTAATCAGTTCCGCCTTGGCACCTGAGACAGAACAAAGAACGCAAGCAAACAAGATCGGGTATCGGAAAAGACCTTTACGAAAACTGAACTCGGCTTTCCATTGTGGCAGGAGCCTTTGGGGTGAAAGCTGCTTAATTACTTTCCTGGAAGAATCGCGATGGATAGAGTGGGTAATCATTGGAAATGCACAGCTTGGGTGAGGCCTTTTTCATTGGAAATGTTGATGAAATATATATATATATATATATAATAAAACACTGCCACAGAATG
>BOPN01003872.1:5000-7500 GCA_017312705.2 Penaeus japonicus | reverse complement strand
GTTCATGGATTTCAAGCTATTTAACAATAACGTTCATGAGGTCATTCTGGTGAGACCCCTCCCTTTTCTCGCGTTCTTGATATGGCAATAACAGATCCTCTCCGTGATGGCCCATTGCCAGTGACGCATTTATGTAAAATTTCTTGTATCCGGAACCTCTTTCGTAACTGAAACCTTGCTGAAATTTCGGATACAGTTCTAGACTTATCTCTCCCATCTAAGAGGGTTACATCATGCTATCACTAATCAGAGCGAATAAATAGGGATCAGAAATTTAATTCGTGTTCTGTGTTGATGTCAGATGAAGAACGAAATGCAATATTTTTCAGCTGCAAAGCATTAAATTTTCTCGATATTGCATCCTGCTTGATTGTATGTACGTGTGTATATATTGTAAGTGTATGTGTGTATATAAATGTTTATATATAACTTCTGAATATTACTTTTTTTCTGACCTTGTTCTGAGAAAGGAAATTGCACCATTATTTTCTGCAAACTTTGCACAAAATAGGATCAAAAATGAAATAAATTTCATCACGATAAAGGGAGAAAATAATAATGACAAGATGAGGAAGATTACGACCTCACTCGTCTGCAGCTCCAGAAATAGAATGAAATATTCTCAGACTGCGTTATTGCGCTCATATACACCTTGCATCACAGCACCCCCCCCCTCCCCCTCTTCCCTCTTTCTTATCCCTCCACCCCCTTCATTCCCGATGCCCATTTCCTCTATATCCCGGTTCTCTCTTTCCCTCTTGCACAAATCCTACTCCTACTTTCACAACTCTTACCCCACCTCTCCTTCCTCTTCCTTCCCCTCCTCTCCCTCCTCTCCCTCCCCTCCCCACCTCTCCTTCCTCTTCCAGCCCCTCCTCTCCCTCCTTTCCCTCCCCTCCCCACCTCTCCTTCCTCTTCCATCCCCTCCTCTCCCTCCTCTCCCTCCCCTCCCCACCTCTCCTTCCTCTTCCATCCCCTCCTCTCCCTCCTCTCCCTCCCCTCCCCACCTCTCCTTCCTCTTCCATCCCCTCCTCTCCCTCCTCTCCCTCCCCTCCCCACCTCTCCTTCCTCTTCCATCCCCTCCTCTCCCTCCTCTCCCTCCCCTCCCCACCTCTCCTTCCTCTTCCATCCCCTCCTCTCCCTCCTCTCCCTCCCCTCCCCACCTCTCCTTCCTCTTCCATCCCCTCCTCTCCCTCCTCTCCCTCCCCTCCCCACCTCTCCTTCCTCTTCCATCCCCTCCTCTCCCTCCTCTCCCTCCCCTCCCCACCTCTCCTTCCTCTTCCATCCCCTCCTCTCCCTCCTCTCCCTCCCCTCCCCACCTCTCCTTCCTCTTCCATCCCCTCCTCTCCCTCCTCTCCCTCCCCTCCCCACCTCTCCTTCCTCTTCCATCCCCTCCTCTCCCTCCTCTCCCTCCCCTCCCCACCTCTCCTTCCTCTTCCATCCCCTCCTCTCCCTCCTCTCCCTCCCCTCCCCACCTCTCCTTCCTCTTCCATCCCCTCCTCTCCCTCCTCTCCCTCCCCTCCCCACCTCTCCTTCCTCTTCCATCCCCTCCTCTCCCTCCTCTCCCTCCCCTCCCCACCTCTCCTTCCTCTTCCATCCCCTCCTCTCCCTCCTCTCCCTCCCCTCCCCACCTCTCCTTCCTCTTCCATCCCCTCCTCTCCCTCCTCTCCCTCCCCTCCCCACCTCTCCTTCCTCTTCCATCCCCTCCTCTCCCTCCTCTCCCTCCCCTCCCCACCTCTCCTTCCTCTTCCATCCCCTCCTCTCCCTCCTCTCCCTCCCCTCCCCACCTCTCCTTCCTCTTCCATCCCCTCCTCTCCCTCCTCTCCCTCCCCTCCCCACCTCTCCTTCCTCTTCCATCCCCTCCTCTCCCTCCTCTCCCTCCCCTCCCCACCTCTCCTTCCTCTTCCATCCCCTCCTCTCCCTCCTCTCCCTCCCCTCCCCACCTCTCCTTCCTCTTCCATCCCCTCCTCTCCCTCCTCTCCCTCCCCTCCCCACCTCTCCTTCCTCTTCCATCCCCTCCTCTCCCTCCTCTCCCTCCCCTCCCCACCTCTCCTTCCTCTTCCATCCCCTCCTCTCCCTCCTCTCCCTCCCCTCCCCACCTCTCCTTCCTCTTCCATCCCCTCCTCTCCCTCCTCTCCCTCCCCTCCCCACCTCTCCTTCCTCTTCCATCCCCTCCTCTCCCTCCTCTCCCTCCCCTCCCCACCTCTCCTTCCTCTTCCATCCCCTCCTCTCCCTCCTCTCCCTCCCCTCCCCACCTCTCCTTCCTCTTCCATCCCCTCCTCTCCCTCCTCTCCCTCCCCTCCCCACCTCTCCTTCCTCTTCCATCCCCTCCTCTCCCTCCTCTCCCTCCCCTCCCCACCTCTCCTTCCTCTTCCATCCCCTCCTCTCCCTCCTCTCCCTCCCCTCCCCACCTCTCCTTCCTCTTCCATCCCCTCCTCTCCCTCCTCTCCCTCCCCTCCCCACCTCTCCTTCCTCTTCCATCCCCTCCTCTCCCTCCTCT
>BOPN01003871.1:120000-122500 GCA_017312705.2 Penaeus japonicus | reverse complement strand
TCACCTGGGAGCCCAGTCTTCAATAATCTGAAGAGAAGCATTTCAAAGTAAACGATTCAAATGTTAACGATGCAAATGAATAAGACACACACTGCAAGCTGGCTTAATAAAGGCAATAGAGTCCGGGTATGACCTCCACTTCTGTAGATATGAAGCCAGCATTCGCCTCTGCATCAAGAGCATCTCCTCTTTATCTCCCCAGATACTCAGCACTTCCCTCCATTCCCTCTTCTGTTCAGTCGAGGTAAAGAGTCACTTAGTTAAATCCCTGCATGACAGTGCTAATTATAATCCGGTGAGATCGAAAATACAGATGCACTTATTCTACACTCTATGTATACTGGGGTATGTCAGAGCTGTGAGTGTTATTAACCATATGACTTTTGATCAGAAGGTCTGGGATTTGGGGCTTACTTCACCCATGCATCCTGAAAAGGCCTCTCAATAGTCGAGGTCTTTATTCTAGTCTTCTGTTATTTGACATTTGTTATTAGAGAGCTCATTACTGACATATAATATATTTATATACATATATTATGATATATGCTATACATATATATATATATATATATATATATATATATATATATATATATATATATGATAATAATAATAATAATAATAACAGAGATAAGATAGCATAAATAACAATAATGATAATAACAAAACAATAACATTAATAATAATGATAACACATAATAATGATAATAAATAATAATAATATTTATAAAGGAATACATATTACGTCTGGTTGTTATGCAGTTTTCTCGCCATAAAGGAGTTTATTGAAATGGGGAATTTTCTGTATACAACTTAGACACGATTAATAAGCGTAGTTGATAACATAGTTAGTCAACACAGCATTCAAACATTTAAAATATTATCTACCATGAGTAAGCGTTCTTATTCTTTTTTTCAGAATATTCAAGTTCTCGATCAAATTTATTAACATGGTGTAACTGCGAATTATTGGAATAATTGAGTGGAAGAATACTAACCACTACAGAGTCCTCAGAGGACTTAATCAAACATGTGACAAAATCGCCAATGCACGTGTCGCCCGGCGCATTTAAATCTTCTACCCATATTCGCATCGTAAGGTCAGATGCCCATTATTCTTGATTGTAAAACAGTTCACTGAAAATAGCATACTAGTTATGCTGACCAACATGATGATATAATGAAATAATGATAGGCTTAGAACAGGTTAAAAGTAGGATGGAAATACAACAGTTGTAATAATAAATAATGATCACAACTATGATGCTAATAATAATGATAATAATAATAACGATGCTAATAATGATAATAATAATAACAGTAGTGATAATAATATAAATGACAATTCTAATGTATTTTATAAGACTTAGAGAAGACAACGATGATAATTAAATCCGTCGCATAATACTAATAATAATAATACTGATAATTCATGATAATAATGATAAGGTAAATTTTCCGAATAACGGCGTTGTTACTTAATACCACTAAAGTGGTATCGACGATTCTCTCAATCTCTATTATTCATATATAGTATATAATGCGCGATTCCATGCCTGTGCCTCATAATCTAACCCCTTTTTAAAGGTACTTCAAAGCTCCCTTGTGATACTTCTCGTATTTCATGCAAAATCTTAATTATCGATTGATCTTGCCTATTTTTGTTAGCCCTAGCCAAGGAGTTTTGCCTCTGATTTTCTTTCCCCTATTCAGAAACTTCGTGCAAGATACCTGGTGAAAATACCTCGATAACCACCAACTTTCAGCTCGAAATTCAAACATGGCGAAGTTACGTATTTGCCGAACCATCTATTGTGACTGGGAACCCTCTATAAATTACCTGTATGCTGTTATGTTCCCTTTCCTCAATATTGTGAATTTCCATTGTTTACAGCATAATTATAGAGTGCCCGGCTGAGTGGTCAAGCTGTTATATTGATGATCCTAGTTGCATATCCGAGGAATATATGAAACAGAAGTTTCAGTTAAAGCGTCATCATGGCGCATATGGATGGGTTAGTGGTCCCGGCATCATCATCTATCAGGTACTAAGTGCGCCTGAATAGGGGTATTAGGCGTGATCCCCGCATAATAACAAACCATAGTAAAGTTAGGGTAGGGTTAGGAAGGGTTTGGGGGTGAGATTTCATATACGAATATAATAAGTAGCACGAAGCGCGCCTTAAAAAGGGGGTCCACACGTAGCCCCCCCTTATTAGCGCTAACTTGAAAACTAGGCAAAAGAAGTTGTTGCATTTAAAGAGTCTGTCTCAGATGAAATTAATTCCCTAATCTACTTCATGCCCTCTCCTCTACTATCAGTGGAACCCAGATTGTGGGGGCAGTTTAGGGGCGGAATTGCGGGTAAAATCGACTATATGGTGGGCCCGCGGGGCGTGTGTGTGTGTGTGTGTGTGTGTGGGGGAGAGAGAGAGAGAGAGAGAGAGAGAGAGAGAGAGAGAGAGAGAGAGAGAGAGAGAGTGGAATCAATAATACCACT
>BOPN01003871.1:85000-87500 GCA_017312705.2 Penaeus japonicus | reverse complement strand
CATTCTGCTGTTTGCTTCCTGGCCCCTAAGTGCTCTTTAATTTGCTCTGCCTCTGCTTCTGCTGACATTGATGTCATCTCTACCTCAATCGCCTGTCCTCCCCATCCAGTGGCATTATTGTATTCAATACAATGACAACTCTCATTGACAATGACAACAAGCTGGACTTCCTTTCCCAGCAGGAATCACCCAACAACTAGGATGACTTGTCTTTATTTATTAGGTAGGGCCTTGGAACAATGTCCCTGTATTTATAATGTATTTATAATAGCTTACATTCCTTACACTAAAGACATAGTTTCCAATTACTAACTTACTCATAGAAGAGGAAATAGCAGGAGTGTTTACAGGCTGAGCTGCATGCCAATTTTAGGCTCATGTTCTTGATATTTGTGTATATGTATATAAATATATATATATATATATAATATATATATATATATATATATATATATATATATATATATATAAATATATATATATATATATATATAGAAAGAGAGATAGATAAATTTATGTATATATATATATATATATATATATATATATATATATATATACATACTAGTTATAGGAAACCATTTTTACCTAACTTGTCTTTCTAGAGGCCATATCAAAATATTATTTTGTCTAGCTGATACAGAATCTCCATGAAGTCAATAACAGCTTATGACTGCCTGTCAGAACTCTATCTGGTGATAGAAATGCTCTCTGACTGGTTCTCATCAATCTCCACTACTCCCAAAAGGATACTGGCTTAAGGAAGTCTCAGAGATTCTGAGGGCACTTCTGTAGCATTGTCTTCAACTGCCTGAAGCAGGGATGCAGGAATGATAGCACCACACCATGTTTTTGATCTCCCAAGTGCTGCGTACCTGCTCAGGATAGGATGAGCTGTATACCAACAATAGGTATATTTCCCAATGCCCCTTACAGCGCTGAGTCAGCATTACTTTGTAGTTGGCACTGTCCACAACTATTTGTTGAATTATCTGAAGTTGGGGAGCTGAAGTGATGTGGACTTCTGCAGTATCCCAACATGCACTTTGAGCATTTCTTCAGGAAATGTCAACCATTTGTTATGTCGTGAGATTGAGTGCACCAAACCCAGGATAGTGTCCTACTAAAACAATGTCCAGATGTCTATCAGGTGGTACAAGGTGATCTTTTATCTTAGGAATATTGACTTAGTTGGACTTAAAGGCACAGCTAGTCCATGAGCTACTATGGAAGTTCACAGGTATGAGGAAGGAACCATACTGGGGTAAAGAGCATCTACCTACAGCCCAGAAAAAGTGCCAGATACAGGGAGCAAGCAGCCAGTAGCAAGTGCTGAATCCTTGCTATAGTTACAAGTGTTGTCTACAGTGCATCAAGAATGGGAAGAGGACTTCTAACATTTTGCACTATGGAAAGTGCAAATAACAGTAAAAAAAAATAATGATCTTAATGTATTGGAATACTGTCACCAAAGATGAATGAACTTTAAGTGGGAAGAATATTAAAAACAAATTGTAATACTAAATACTGAAGCATAACGAGACATTTTCTAATCCCAAAAATGTTCCCACAAAATAGAACTTAAATAAACTGACACAAATATTTCTCAGCCTCAGCATGATAGGGTTACCTCCAATTTCCTCTTGTTGTATTTCTTCCTATAAAAGTCTGCGAAGACACGCTGTGAAGTAATCATAGCTGAAGGCAAGTGGAGCTCCATCAACAGGTGACTAGGCCAATAAGCCTTTCTTAGCACATTTACATAAATTTCTGCTGGCATATTTTCCATCTTCTTATCCTGAAAAGTGCAATAATAAAGGGTAGAATCTCTGTACAAAGAGAGGTAGGTAGGCAAATGATCAACCAACTAAGGAAAAGTGTTGTAAAGTTACTGGTTTAATTTTTGTGTGTTCTGATGTATTTAGAGATTTATATCTATCATATGACAAGCTCTATCAATTCCTGAGTTGACTAAAATTATAGTTTAGCATTGCTATTTTACGGGAGGACAAAAAGGAACTTTATTTTTTTCATATTTATGTACTGTCAAGAATGAATGTGAAACATATAACCATCCACATTGAAGATAACATGAAACGGTTGGGAAGAGGACACATCCTTCATCTGCAGTACTTTAGAGCAAGAAGTTGGCAACTTGCTAGTGCAATCACTCTATAATTTTGCTTAATATTTTGACAATTATAGTAATTATGACAGCAATAGTCAACAACACATACTCATTACTCTTAGCACAATGAAATAACACAGTGATTCAAAATCCCCCAACATCAGGTATGTCATGACGCCTGTTGTCAGGCCAGAGCTCCTGTGTCATGTATGTCATGACACCTACCTGCAATAGGTTGACTAGCATCTAATCACATCCCAAAAAAGGCCTTTTGCCCCCAAAAAAGAATAGAAACGAAAGCTATAAATCAACTCAAATGTGAGAAAAATACTAAAAATTCCCATCCATGTCACATGTATTACACATTTTTAT
>BOPN01003871.1:65000-77500 GCA_017312705.2 Penaeus japonicus | reverse complement strand
AGCTGGGGATAATCTCCATGTCTAAAGATTTCCTCCACAAAGTTACTAGTGACTTTGCTATGGTTTCTTTGCAGTCTTTTTAAGAAGATCGCTGAGATTTCATCTGGTCCAGCTGCTGAGTTTGTTGAGATTTCACTTACCGCTTCCAGAATATTTTTTTTCATTGAATATAAAGTCAGTGAGACATTCTACTTCGTCACTAATGATACTAAAATGTTGTTGTGGGTCTGATTTTTTTCTTCTTTTCTAGGAACACTATAGACTTCTTCATATTGCAATCTGAGTAATTCAGCCATTTCATTTGAATCAGTTACCAATGCACCATTATTCTCAGCTCTTTTTTCTTCAGGTGTTTTTTGTTTACTTATAGACAGGTTTAATTTACCTTCTAATAGCCTTAGCTCTGTTATGATCCTTTCTCTCTTGACATGATCTGTTGTTCTTTCCAAATTGTTAACTTTATTTTTCTTGTTTCTTAACATGATCTTTCGATCTCTTGGTATAATATTCTTGTTTCTGTTTTTTTTTTTTTTTTTTTTTTTTTTTTTTGGGGGGGGGGGGGCACAAACATTTTACAAACATCTTTACATGCATTATAAAGCTTGGTGTTAAGAGGACCTCGATATCTTTCAGTGACTCCTCTAGTGTTGCCTTTATTTTTTCCAATCTATTTGATTGTGGCTAAAGTCTAAATATCTAAGACTCTTTTCTGCTTCGGCTATCTGTTTTCACTATTTTTCTGATTTTTTAACTTATTCATTGTGATTTCAATTATGTTGTGGCCTGATTGAACTGTATAAGTTATGTTGTGTACGTCTTTCCCTATACTAATAAAAACAAGGTCCAGTATATTTTCCTCCCTTGTTGGAATTTTGATGATTTGATTAAGGTAAAATATTTCTTCCAAATCTAAAAGCATTATTATTTTTTATCTTTAATGGTATTTGCTCCTACTTTGATTTATTTTGTTTCCCAGTCGATAAAGGGGAAATTAAAATCGCCAAGTATCATAACAGCTTCAATTTCCCCTATATTCACAATGTAATTACTAATAATGCCTATGATTCATTGAAAAATGTTACTGTTGTTCCAGCAGGTCTGTATTAAAAAAAAAAGAAGATGTATGGCTTTTTCGTATCTCTTGTCAATACCCCTAGTATTTTCACTGATTTATTAGAGTATTCTATTACAATATCTATTCTTGTTGCTAATTCTTTCCAGATATAAAGAGCTTCTCCTCCACTGCTTCTCTTATTTCTATCTTTCCTTATTAGCTCATAGTTATTAATTTTAATTTCTTCATTTTTTGTCTTCATTCAGATGAGTGTCTGTAGGAGCTATCATTGAATAATTGTTGCTCTTTGCCATGTCCTCTAGATATGTTGGTTTTGTCTGGTTACTTTTTGGATATAATCCCTGTATATTTAGCAATATGAGAGTCTCAAATAAATTGTTTCTTTGCGTGTTTACAGTACCTATTGTTGTTATATAGTTGATTTCGTTTCCACTCTTGGGGGAGCTGAACCTCCCCCGGTGTAGTGGTGGGTGTTTCATCATCTGCCTTTATTCGAATATGTATGCTTCGCAGGACTGAATGTCCTTGTCTATTGCTGGTGATATACCAATGTTTTCCTACTCCGTCTTTTTCTCTGTTTTCTCCTAGTTTATTTATCAAAATCTTTTGACTTTGCCTTTTTTCATAGCTCAAGTCCGGTGCTATCCATGCTTCTTTATATTCGTCAGTTTCCTTTAGTTTCATATTCTTTCCAATCAGTTTCCATTTATGTTTTTAATTTTCTAATTTGACCTTAATTGACCTTGGTCTCAAAGAATCCTTTAAACATTTGCCTTCTCTAAAGGCACTCTCAATTTTGATAATTTCGTTGAGATTAAGTTTTGTTATGATATCATTGATTAATTTCATATCATTTGTTTTCCTGATATCAAGATAATTTTCTTCTTTTCTTCTAGATTGTATACAAAGAGTCTATTTCTCTGACTTTTCTTTTGTAGGTTGTTTTGGTTGCTTTTTTGTCGCCGACAACATCATCATTTTTTTGTTTTTTGTTCAGTGTCTGAAATATCATTGTCTGTAATATTTATGACCTGTTTATTTGATTTTTCCTTACTGTTTCAGAAAATAGTTTTTTTTTCTTCCTGATTTAGTTTACTTGGCTCACCTGTTGGATTCTCTTGTTCTTTCTTTGCCCTTACTTTTACATTTTTGGTGTCTTGTACGGTCTTTTCTGTTTCCAATTCAGTCTGAGGTACCTTCTTTTCTTTAGGTTTTTCTTTTTGCTCTTCATAGATTTCATATTTCAATATGTGTATCTCCCCCAAGCACTGAATCTTGAAGTCCTTTGATTCTTCATACATTTTCTTTATTATGTTTTCTTATGGGCATGCCCCCTCAGAATTTTTGGGTGTGCTGATTTTTTGTTCACAGATATGGCTCATTTCCCCTTTTTCCAGTTTGTCTGACACGAGTGCACTACTTTCCTATACATTTTCTGCCGTCGTGTCGCTATCTTTCTCAATTCTAATTAGTTCTTAAAAAAACTGGCTTCTGATATATCGTCACAATTTTGAACACACACACACACACACACACACACACACAAACACACACACACACACACACACACACATATATATATATATATATATATATATATATATATATATATATATATATACATGCATATATACATATATATATATATATATATATATATATATATATATATATATATATATATATGTGTGTGTGTGTGTGTGTGTGTGTGTGTGTGTGTGTGTGTGTGTGTGTGTGTGTGTGTGTGTGTGTGTGTGTGTGTGTGTGTGTGTATGTGTATGTGTGTGTGGGTGGGGGGGGGGCGTGTGTGTATAAATATGTATATATACATACACATTTTGTAATATTGTAAACGAATTAATATCGGGATTCTTGAAGAATGGCACAGTGCAAGTAGACGATGGCGAAAGCCTCTTCGGTTTATTGTGGGAAACCGATTTGTCCAGAAGACAAAGGGGGCAGTAGCTAAACAAGAAGGAGGAATCGTAGTGAACCACAGCGTATCCGGTGGCGGCGTCTACTTCGATTCCACAATACCCGCCACTCTAAATTATCGTTCTCCCTCAGCCTGGTCTGAGCATAGTCTGGAGAAGAGGCGAAGACGAAGGTTGGGATAATTCGCCTAGAATAGTTGGCCCACACATCAGGCTGGGCAAGTGGTTTTCTCTGGTGACGATTAAAGAACTGTGTGTTTGTTGGGTGTGGGGGGGGGGGCACTAATGGTCACCAGAGAAAACCAATTCCCAGCCTGATATGTGGGCCAACTATTCTATATTTTTTCTTTCCTTTGTTTATTATCTTGCGATAAGATTTAGTGTCCATATTACATTTGCAAATTTATAGATAAGGTAGGCTTATTTGGTGTTTCTATTGATGTTTTAAAAAACACTGGGTGGTTTCTATTGGTTTGAAACCTTTTTGAATATTTTTATTTGTTTATTTCTTATTTCTTACTCTTCATATTCATGTATTTTAAGACGTTTTCAATGTCATATTTGCTTCCATTTTACCCTACGGGTTGTGGTTTTGATCTGGTTCATATCATATTCTTTTCGAAATAAGGGAAAGTGGAACCATCGCAGTGACGTTTTTCTTTTCTTGGCATTATTCCTAGCAAGGACATTGCCACTTGTACAGAAATAAGTGGTCCTGGTATTTTTTTTCTTCAATGGGCTGTGACAATTGACTCAATATGTCATAATGAGCGGACTTGAGCCCAGGCGTTCCTCACGGCTCAGCCCCACGCCGTGTTATGTACATAATTCTCTCTCTCACTTTCTCTCTCTCTCTCCCCCTCTCTCTATCTTTTAAGCATATATTTTTCTGTAATGAACTTCAAATATTTGCTGCATTTAACCTTATCCATTTACTTCCCCAGTTGAGGGAAAGAATTGTGATGAATTGTAAAAGATGACCATCAGTGGGGCTAAATGAACCCGATGATCGATGTTAACTAGTGCGTTGACCTAGCAATGATAATTATTAATAATCACTGGTACGCTGTCTTAAAGGACCATGCTATAAACGAGCGTAAGAGTTGGAAGGGTAAATGGCCTTTGGTAGCAATCAATAACAAACAGGCAGCACGAATCCGGAATATTGAGAAAGACCCGACCAGCCATTTATGTGGGTGAGACTCAGAGATACACGCACTCCAAATAAACCGCTCAGACTCACGTATATCCACAGCACTCACACATGCAGACCTACACACGCATTTTTCAACTTTGTGAGTAGGTATAGAAGTTTAATATGGGGTGCGGTAATACCAGTCGACCCCGTTAGAACGAACCGACTCACATGGTCACGTCCTCAAAACTGGTGCCTGAGTGTCTTAGTTGGAAGTGAGGCCAAACTGACCATGTCCTGACCGAACTGGCCAGGGGGTGGAATATTATCTCCTTAGTTACTTTACAAAGTTTAGTTACATGATATGTAGAACCAGTGGATGTATCCTCGTTTGATCTACGGTAAACAATACATATAGATAGTAAATAGTAGGTATTGCATGTGGCATACTGCACGTGAATATTGGGTTGCACAGCGGCCACGTCAAAGTTCTCTTCCACTCCAAATTCTTAAATCCCACAATTCACAACATATGATACAACTACAAGACGCAGTAATAGGACACACACACACACGCACACACATATATATTTTTGTGTATATATATAAATATCATATATAAATATATACATAATACACACACACACTCACACACACACACACACACACACACACACACATATATATACATTATCTATCTATCTATCTATCTATATATATGTATATATGCATATATATATTATATAGTATATAATATATATATATGTATATATAATATATATATATGTATATATGTATATATATATACATATATATATATATATATATATATATATATATATATATATATATATATATATATATATTAGCGATTTTATACCGGCAACAGCGGTATAAAATACCGCTGTTGCCGATACTGGTTTTCTGAAATAATAGCAATACGGCACAAGTCACGATACCAGTAATACCGGTAATTCCTTGAAAATCCTCGGACAATATGTAACACTACAATCGCACAAGGTAGTTTTAGGTGATATTAAAGTGATTTTACTCTTGTTGTGATATCAGATTGCACTGCATGTCTTAACTAAAATTATGTTCAGCATCCCTTGCGCTCCTTCCTCACCTCAGTATCCTTCATCATCTTCCGTCCCAAGTTCTCGCCGTACCTCTTCTGCTTCCCAACTTCAGTCTCCTATTCTGTCACCCATCCTGCTTTCATCCCCTCATTACCCACCATCTCCCTCTCCCTTCCTTGAGTCCTTACAACCTGGTCCTTCTCATTCACCCCCTCATCACACCCCATCCCCATCACCACCCATTGCCAATTCCACCGCTGATTCAACCCTCATTTGTTTCATTGCGAGGAAGACCTGGAGGAGGACTACCCTGAATACCCTCCTCTCTCACCACCCAACTCCAACGACGGGTAATGGCGAGTCGAGATGGTGTTGTCCACATTCAAGTGCAAAGAACAATGTGTATTACTGAAAATTTCTGTTGGTGTGTCATACCTGTTTTGATGTGTAGCACATAATGATTATGCTTAGATCTATGGGTTAATCTAGTCATACAAGGGGTAATCCGATAGTAATGACTGCCATAACACGAAAACCTTAATCGCTGGGAGGGAGGGGAGCGAGAGGAATGGAGTGTTGCCTCTCCTGATATTTTTTAATCTGTCGTCGCTTGTCTGGCTTGTCCTGTACTGCGCGACTGCGTTAGTCTTGTTTTACTCTCAGACCTGAAATAATGGATTTCTGGATAGAAGGCTGTAGTTCTACACATTCACTAAGTGGAAACTGTGGAGGGAAGCAATATATATGCGAAGGGAATTGTTGCAAATTTATCCTAAATCTATCCCTCACTAGAAACTGTTTTCCGCTGTATTCGCACTCTCGCAGCCAGAAAATTGAACTAAAAGATGAACACTGCTCTGGACGCCCTAGGACATCTGCGACTGAAGGAACAGTGGTCCGTGCGCGGTCCAACATTGACAAAATCCAACTGTAACTCTTCAGTTCTTATCCTTGGAGCTTACACAAGCCAAGAGGCATGACTGCAAATTGCCACAGTCCCTGGACAAATGAAAACGCCGTCTTCTCCCTATCCTTCTCTGCCACATATAACAAGTGGTACCCGTTTTACAGGTCCAGGATGGAGAACCATTTGGCTCCCAGTGTGTCACCGACACGCGAGATCGGATTAGCAGAATCTTCGGGAACCACCTTTCTCCTGCTGAAGACCATGGGCTGTTTGATCTCTTCACCAGCCCCTGCTTCTTCATCTTAGCCACGGTCTCTTCCATCTCCTTTCGCTGCACGGAAGCGCTTTGCCTCAGTGTGTGCTTAATGAGCTTGGTGATTGATGTTGCGCTAAATGGGGACAAGAGGCACCTGTGAGCTAGAAGACATGGGGCCTGGAGGTTAGGCAATGCCAAGTTTGCCCTGTGGCTAGCAACACGCCTCTTCGGTGAATGGGATATCCTTTCATTGATAATATTGTCAGTATAGCCATTCTGTAGCAACTTGCAACCATAAGACAGACACGAAAATAATCTCCCATCTCCAAGATGCCTTTAAATGTAGATCTAAATCTTGTCTTATAGGGTTATCACTAATCTTCTCATTCCTACCAGGACAAGTTCCTTTGAGCTAATAACTGAGTGGTAATTGGCATGGGGGAGAACTTTTTGAACAGCTGCATCATACCGTCACATAGGTCTTAAGAAAGGTAACCTTTGCAGCCTTGGTAGTATCTCACAGTACTACTGTTTGTCATAGTGTTTGTTTCATTCCTTGGGAATGATAGTTGAAAATGTTTCCTTGAGGGAAAAGACGTGTTAATAAGCACTGCAATGAATCCGTTCAAAACAATGAACTTCAAGAATATGGACGCCAGACATTCTTTAATTGATACATTTGCATTCATACGATTGGCTAACAAAACACTATTATAGTCTGTGATGAATAATCATAAAAGGAAATATTGAAATGCGCAAGATTAGAACAAACTTGGTGTTTGTATTAAGTCTGTCTCCCTCATTGCCATGAAGCCATACGTTTCTAGAAAGAAAAAATCACCAGGAACTGCAGAATACCATAATAATAGTACCGTATATTCACTGTGTCCCATAATGCATGTAACCATTTGTCAGTGTATAATGGAAAATATGTCATTATGCGGGTTTTATGAACATCAAACATAAAGGTAGTTGTGTTTAATCAAGGATCAAATAAGCTTATTATGATTAGACAATATTTGTGAACGTGTATGAATGTTGAGTGAGGTTCTACCACAGTATGAGTTGATAGGTAATTTCAATGAATGTTAAGCACCCATCGCAACAGGAACCCCTTTGTTGCAGTTTGGAGGACCCCACTAATTCCCGTTGGTTCCTGGTCGATTCCCTGCGATCTAGTAACACTCACAATTTTTTTTCACCTGTGAGCTAGATAATGTGAGGCCTGGAGATTGAGCGATGCCGTGTACAAGTACACCCTATGGATAGCAACACGCTTCTTTGGTCCCTGCGTATACTCTCCTATTACCCCTGTGGCTGTTAAATGGATATTCTATGACATTCAGCTTTCCCTTGTTGGACTCCTTAGTGGGTAGGGGCATGGGAGGGTGAATAAAGTGCTCCATATGTGGATAGTAAACTGAAAACCAAACTTGCTGACAGACCTATTGACGACTCATGCATGAACACGGCTATGGTTGTCACCCTGGAACCTTAAAAGGCTCCTGGTGATAAAACTGGAGTGCGGGCTGGTCCAACTTCAACAGCTTCCAAAAAGACTCCTCTGGCCGGCGACGGGGTCGGAGGGAGACTCTGGTGCCCAAAACCAAAGGATCCAGTTTAGGGTCCCAACAAAATTCAAGAAATTCGATGGTCATTTCCAGCTGGTTTGGGTTATTAAGACTTACTGATAATATCAGGTTTTGCAAAGAGGATGGAATGATTGTTGTCCCCAGAGATCAAGCTACCCTGAAATTCCACAGGGAAACTAAAGAGCTCACTAAGTGAGTACTACTGAGATCAAGCTTGAAGATAGGAGGGCCAAGCTGATGTTGCTGAGCTTTCCGTCTCCTTTGGTCTGGATGAGATCACCTCACATTCCCTGGTTGTTGAGGCTTCACACCAGCTGAAGAGAAAGACTCTGATAAACAAGGTTCTAATAATTTTGAAGGGGGGCCACGTCAACTGCCTAAATGGGGCACTTACAGCCATTTTGGCCATTTTGGAGACCCTCATCGCGAAGGGAGTCAAGGGCAAGCTCCTGGCCTGGATACAGGACTACTTCAAGGACAGATCTGCCAGGTTCAGTTTCTAGGATTGTCCTGGGTATTAGCCACTTGAGAATGGGACAGCTCAGGGTGAGGCTCTTATTCTAGCCCTTTTCAATTCCCCCATGATAAGCGTCTTCAATTTACATCTCCCACCTGAGTGCAGGATAATCATCCAGGGACTGGATCTGGAATGGGTTGCCAATCCAGTACACAACTTTCTGCCATGAAGGCATTGTCTGGCAAACATTGGAGACAGACACAAGATCATCAGATCGTTTCGTCGTGGACTATGTATCTGTTGCTTCGATCTCGGTTACACCGACTCTTAAGCAGAGGCTGGAAGTGGTCCAAAATAAGGCAGCTAGGATCATTCAGGGTGCACCCAGGTGGACGAAATTTCTCAATCTCCAATTGGAGGCTAATCTCCTTTCCTTATCCATTTTTATTGATCTATTGGTGGCCTATTTCTTTGCTTTCAGGTTCCTCCTTGACTCACACATCAGACAGAAGGTTCATCTGCTCCTAGAACTGGATTATGAGTTGTTTGCAAACTACTCCTGGATGTCCAAAGTGCTGGTACGCTTTTCAGCTCAGGGAAGCACTGTTAGCCAATGACTTGGACTCCCTCCACCCTGACTATGTCAGTACCACCTGTGTGGGAAACGAACATGGTAGAGATCTTGGTCATGAATCTAAATAGAAGACAGGACCAACACTCCCCACCTCGACTGAATGTACAGGCTAAGAAAATCAAAGAAAGTGCCACTCCGGGTAGTAACACCCTGATGCACATTTTGTAGGCACAGACTTTGCTGCAAAGGATATAGCCAAATCTTTTAGGGATATAGATAACGCAAAGGCGTTCGCCATAATGAGAGCTCTGGCACACATGTCCCAAAAGGAGGGACATATTGTCATCCATATAGATATAAATACATTTATATTTCTTATCGATAATCAGTATGGGATAAAACACACACACACAAAGACCCCCTAATACTTCTGCATTTGCTTCTAATTACACTTTGTCCAGTGAAAGACAAACATGGCGTATTATATATAGTAAAATCAATGACAATGTGACAGATATTTTATTGCTTCGTTGTATAGCAGTGTTTTATTGATATTATTTTATAATCTATATTAATTCATCGATCTTTGAATAGAACGTGCTGTAACATAATTATAGATATATACACAGAAAGGTGAATAGTAAATGCTGTAATTGGCATTAGGAAAATCGTTCAGGTGATACACGTTGCAGAGATAGATAGATAGATAAATAGATAGATAGATAGATAGATAGAGAGACCACGGGATAGAGGGAGAGAAAGAGTGAGAATAAGACAGAATCCAAACGAAGAGATGGACCAGCCGCGCATCAGAAGACCCTGTCACTGGCCATGACAGTGTAGACGGCTAGAAACACGAGAGTTCCCGCGGGTGCGATCACGAGGCACCACCTGTTGAGCTGCACAGCCCGACTTCCGCTTAGCCATCTGCTGCTCCAATTGTACCACATTCTGCTCACACTCCAGCAGCTGCCCTTCCACGTGTCTGCTTTGTTACTCCAAGACTGTTTTAGAACGAGTTTTGGTCTTCTTGGCTTGTACGGAATCACTGTTGGTGAGTCCTGTAGGATATCATGTCAGTATGTGCTTAGTTTCCACATCTCTTCATATTGCTATCTGCCTCTCTACAATATTTTAACCTGTCTATGCATCTATAACTATCTGACTATGCCTGTATATCTACCAATCTATACATACTACCTGCAAAAATACACATAAACGCACGTACAAATACACATTTATATGCCCATTTTTGCACTGATAACCAGAGATTAGGTTTACAATAATGCTTACCTGGATACACTGTATGATGACAACAGACACCACCACGAGGAACAAGGTGAGGATGCAGTACACCATCCAGATGTCCACTAGCTTCATATAGGCCGTGTGAGGAATGGACGAATTAACCTGTGGTTTAGAAAAACTTGAATGAATGATTATAGATTTGTGGCAGTTTACTGTACTCCATTTTGATTTCGGGAAAATATTTGCTGTGATAACACTATGGTCAAGATAACTGAACCCTCACTTGCCTCTTTTGTCGAGCAAATCCTGACAAAGATAACTTCATTATGCTTAATCAATCGCAACTAAACTAAACCTGCTTTGACCTAGCAGCTGAAATTAACCTAAAAGCAACCTACCTAGTATCACCAATCATATCATAATGTTAACAAAACAAATAGAGAAGGATATTTCGACAACACGGCGCCTTCAACAGGAAATTTTCATGCAACAACTATGATCACGATGGCTACAGCAGCTACAGCAAGCATGGCAATATCCCGGGATTTTAAAGTGGCAACAATACCAAAGAGGAAGGCCTCTACAGCGATTTAAAAAACAACAACAGGAAAATGGCAATTAACAGCAAATGCAACACTAACCTTAGATAATGTCATTTCCTTCCTTATACTTACAATGAAGACAAAGGGCTTTAGGTGAGCGAAGCAGATTCTGTACCTGAACGAAAACTGCACTGATAGTTAATTTTAATATCAAAACATATTTGGGATGGGTTTTGTTTACTGATATTAGACTAGATGACCAGTCGTTTTGTAGAACCATGAACTGAAACTAATAATGTAACGGTAAGTAAACCATTCCCAATTTTCCGATTCTGATAATTCTTATCAATTATCTCATTAATAAGCAGCCAAATGCATGATTTATATTTTCTGCATAAAATGAAAATCAGAATAATGAATTATAAATGCTGTTGTGCAATAAGAAAGTATATATATATAACTCTACACAAGAATTTTATATACAGAATATCTGAAAATTTGACGACCATCTGACTATGGTCACCATTACAAAGTCAGGCGAAATTAGCCCCACCCCCTACGGACAACTCTCCCTCCAGCCAATCAGAGTTCTTATCATTAAAAGCTTATAATTGTAAAAGATGATGCCAATGGTACTTGCAACTTCGTCTTTGGTAATAATTATCATATTTGTCCGTTGAGGCACATATGGACGGCAATAGCTATTGGTTCTTTGTGGCTTGCTGCCTGTGTGTTTTGTTCTCTTGTTCTCTTTTTCCATTTTCTTTATCCATTTCAGTTTCCTTTTGTTCAGTGAGGTTTATGAGCTAATTTTCACTAGGTCCTGCTATTGCCTTTATTTATTTCAAGCTGACTTCTCTAATCATCATTTCTGAACCTTATTGTGGTGACCAGAAAGCTCTCAGGCTCTCCACCTCCCATGGATTCTTTCTAACCTCACATCAGTATTCAGGGGGGCCTCAGTGGAAGGAGTATATGTGTTCCCACTCTAGTAAAAAAGCTGCAATGTGTCCTCTGGTGCACCACAATGCTTATAATAACAATCACATGAGAACATATGAGATAGGGCTCTCAATATGGCGACTGCCTCTGCTTGCAAAGACCCGTTATCTGCGACCCTAATGGACTGGGCTATATCCTTTGCAGCATAGCTGGAGCCTGTAGTAAGCATGGTGGGTCATCTGATCTTTTCATGCAAAATATGATATTCAGTGGAAGTGGAGAGTGTTGACCCTTTCTTTTATGACCGAAATCTTGATCAAGGTCTCTTCCCACAATTGGGATAAGATATCTGCTTTTAACACCGGCGTTAACACTCGCCTGTCTTGTGTCCAGTGAGAAACATCATTATGATTGGTCACAAATATATAAGAGGCGTGGCTGATTTCGCCTGATTTTGTGCCAATGACTAGAGCAGTGATTCCCAAAGTGTGTGCCGCCATTATCTTCTTGGTGTGCCGCGAAAATAATATAATTTTGCTAGGTTTTGAGAATTCCTCACATAATGAAATTCACATGAAGTATTTTAAAA
This sequence comes from Penaeus japonicus, assembly GCA_017312705.2. NCBI lineage: Eukaryota > Metazoa > Arthropoda > Malacostraca > Decapoda > Penaeidae > Penaeus > Penaeus japonicus. The sequence continues at coordinate 65,170 of BOPN01003871.1, read as the reverse complement.
GGAACTGATAAGTCTAAGGCTATATATACAGTATATATATATATATATATATATATATATATATATATATATATATATATATATATATACATATATCTCAAAGGGCAGGTGTGCCGCCAAAATATTTGTTGTTTCTTAGTGTGCCGTCATACTAAATAGTTTGAAAACCA
>BOPN01003871.1:50000-55000 GCA_017312705.2 Penaeus japonicus | reverse complement strand
GGAAGGGAAGAAACGCGTGATCATCGAGTAGTAGACCCCGGTGAAAGTAATCGCACCGTTATCATTCGTCAAGAAATACTCGCGGTCGAACAGTGACTCGCTGCAGAGGCCTCTTGCTTTCAAGAGCACCACTTGATCCAGATAACAAAGCGGGCATCTTTCCTCCAGGCAGTCGGTCGCACTCCAGTCAGCGTGCTGGTTGACATTGGTGTTGTTATCTCCTATAAAGGCCACGCAGGTGGCAGGCGCCTCGATGGTGAACTTTTTTAGATTGCTATCAGTATAATTAAGAACTTCGCCGGTGATGTAGTGATTCCAGGTCTGGGTGGTTACGTTACCCTTCACTCCAAGCCAAAAATTAGTCATGGATCCAGTATTGCAAAGCTTGGCATAGGGAACGCACTTGTTGAAGAGCAACCAGCCTTGTTCCTCGCTCTCGGGAACCTCAAGTTCCCCTCCGGAAATATTACAAAGACGTTTAGCCTCGTCGAATGGCCTTAGCTCGGGGAAGATGAGGGTGTCCTTCCGGTGGATCTTGCAGAAGTTCTCTCTCCTCATTAACTCCACCTCGACATTCACAGCCTCAAAGTCTTGCTCGACATTGGTAAAGCTGATGATGGGAGAAACATTTGCCTCTGTGGCTTTGCACTCGCCAAAGGCTATCAATTCATCGTCGGGTAACAAGCGGTCGTACAATGCCAGGTCCACCAGAACGCCACTCAAGCTTTGTGACTCGATGTAGCCGCCGTTGAAGGAGTCTTGTTCCTGCCCCAGCACGAGGAGTCCCCCGCCGCGAATGGCCAGAGGCGATTGCGCTAGAGTCACCAATTTGTGTTCCTTCACGATGCCCTCGACGAGGAGCTTCATCGAGAGCCGCTGGAGGTCCAGGGAGAAGCACACGGGGATCCACTGTCTGAGGGGCGTGGGCAGTGGCACTTCCAGCTCGATGTTTCCGCCGCAACACGCAAGGTAGAAGGTATCATCTCCAAATTGAACAGCTGTAAAAACAAATATGATTATGAAGTAAATCATTATTTGATTATTTTTCTTTAATTAATGTTGTTTTCATAATTTTTCTTTATTTCAAAATTACTTTTATCATCATCATAGATATTGTTATTACTATCATTATTATAACTATAATAATAATGATAATGAGGATAATACTGATGCTGATTATATTTATTATTATCATTATCATTATCACAATGCTTATTATTACTATTGTTTATATTATTATTTTGTTATTATTGGTGTTGTGGATGATAATGATAATGATTAATATGGATAAGTATAATGGCAATAACAAAGTTTATCATTGCCATTATACCATGATCACTTTCTCATTACATTATTATTATTATGTATCATCACCACCGCCACCACCACCATCATTATCATCACCATCATAATTATTGTTATTATCAACATTATTATCATTATCATCATATGTTGTTATATTCTGTTTTGTCATTATCATTGCCATTCTCTTTATTAATGTCATCATCGTTATTGTTCTTGATGTCATTATTATCATCCTTGTTATGGCAATCATCATCATTATCTCTGCTTCATCTCGTTGTATCGAATAAGGTCAAACTCGATTCAGCATAAGAAAATACATATCCTTAATATGAACCTAAATTGTGTAAAGAAGCACCCTACGAAATTAGCTACACATCTAGTGAAATATATGAACTTAATGCAGCCCTTACAGAAGACCAACTCATTCGAGTTATCAGGAACAGCATAGGAAAAGATGTTATTGTACTGTCGGGATTGCTGGAGGTTGACTCGTATGCACTGAGTGACGGAGGTCAGGTTGGGCATAGTTCCTCGGTACTGAAGCAGGGTGTCTTGTCTCGCTTTTCCGTCTCCTTGGAACCTCACGCCTGCAATAAGGAATCATTGGATGAAAGGCCATATTTTATCGTTCATTTTCAAAATTCATCGTCAGCCCAAAAGGAGAACCACTTAACTTCGGGTAATTTTCTTTTTGGATTAGAATATTCATAGACATTCGAGATATTTAGGACATTGCAAAAGTCCCAAAATTTATAAAAAGTGTAAAAAAATAGAGAGAAAGGGGAAACGGTGAGTTTACAAGCGAGCGAACGAGAGAGAGAGAGAGAGAGAGAGAGAGAGAGAGAGAGAGAGAGAGAGAGAGAGAGAGAGAGAGAGAGAGAGAGAGAGAGAGAGAGAGAGAGAGAGAGAGAGAGAGAGAGAGAGAGAGAGAGAGAGAGAGAGAGAGAGAGAGAGAGAGAGAGAGACAGAGAGAGAGAGAGAGAGAGAGAGAGAGAGAGAGAGAGAGAGAGAGAGAGAGAGAGAGAGAGAGAGAGAGAGAGAGAGAGAGAGAGAATGACTGAGAGAATGAGAGAGAAAGAGAGAATGAGAGAGAAAGAGAGAATGAGAGAGAAAGAGAGAGAGAGAGAGAGAGAGAGAGAGAGAGAGAGAGAGAGAGAGAGAGAGAGAGAGAGAGAGAGAGAGAGAGAGAGAGAGAGAGAGAGAGAGAGAGAGAGAGAGAGAGAGAGAGAGAGAGAATGAGAGAATGAGAGAGAGAATGAGAGAATGAGAGAGAGAGAGAGAGAGAGAGAGAGAGAGAGAGAGAGAGAGAGAGAGAGAGAGAGAGAGAGAGAGAGAGAGAGAGAGAGAGAGAGAGAGAGAGAGAGAGAGAGAGAGAGAGAGAGAGAGAGAGAGAGAGAAAGAGAGAGAGAGAAAGAGAGAGAGAGATAGATAGATAGATAGATAGATAGATAGATAGAGAGAGAGAGAGAGAGAGAGAATTTACCTTTTGCCTCGGAGGCAGAGGAGTTGCAGATAAGTCCAGAGAACGTCAGCCAAACGAAAGCCAGTAACATGACCGCGAAGAACTCGGGATGAGAACAGCTGCCAGGAAGGAACCTGGTCATGTTCTCCAGCCCACATCTAGCACGCCCTTTGCAGCTCTGTCTTCTTTGGGGTTGGGGAGGAATAAGCATGGGATATATGGATTATAGGCATATACATCATCTAAATGATCGGAAAAATGTTTGCAGAGGGAAAGTTGTAAGAAATTTGCTGAAAAGTAAGGCTCTCATGTGTATGTACAGCATATACTATTAATCATTCCTGAATTGTCCAGTTTGTCAGTCCATCTATCTTTCCACACATACAGTCTATTTAAGGGCATCGCTGAGTGTGTGTATGTGTCTTTGCACATGGTGATCGGGTACATTATGTAATGGGTACTGTACTAGATATCTGCAAATAGTAAATAGGCTTTGACCCCCCCCCTCCACTTCGTTCCTCCTGTTCCGCGTAACCTGCCGCCCGGAAGTGGTCTTCTTGCCCTTCTTTTCAGGTGTAGGAACAATCAGCTATTATGTTTTTCTTCATTTTTCTTCTAAACATACAACAACACTACAAAATATTTTCTATTACTTTAACAGACACCAACTATCTAAGCTTAGCTAGATATAATGTAACAAATATTGTTACTAATTTTGCGCTAGATGACACCGTATCAGTAGTCATGTATTCCTTATTCAGTAATATATATATTTGCAAAATCCAGGCTACAGGTCGTTTATAAATGTAAATATACGATTCTCCTTTTTTTATCTTCATAGTGCGTCATCAGAACAAAAATTTGACCAAATTACAGGTCTAGGTGAATTTTTATCATCTGTCGTGTTTAGGGGGAAAAGAAGAGGGGTGGCAAGAAGGGGCGGTGTGCAAAAAGATATATTATAAGTGCTTCCATTGCGTTGGTCAGTTCTTGGCTCGCCAGGCTGACTGCTCGTCCAATATTCGGGCTGCTCGCCAGTGTCACGCAAAATGCGTATAATTGTCTAAATTCGCCGAATTATCAGTCTTCAACAGTAATTTATGCTCTCATGGTTAGTAGCTTGGGTGAATACGTGCGCCGTCCGATTGCTTTTTATGGGCGGAGGAACAATGGCGTGTGCGATGGAATGCAACTCTAATAAATGACATTATTATCGCAACGTGATAAGATTGACTGAAGCCCAGCTTACTTGGCTTTTTTAGAGTCAAACACACACACACACATGCAAATATATATGCAAAACTATGAATGGATAAATAGATTATATATATATATATATATATATATACATATACATATATATGTATAGACTATATATATATATCCATATATATGTATAGACTATATATATATATATATATATATATATATATATATATATATATATATATGCATATGCATATATATATATATATATATATATATATATATATATATATATATATATATATATATATATATATATATATGAATGTATGTAAGTATGGGTGGATAGACAGATGGATGGATGTATAGATATGTGTGTATACGTATGTGTCTGCATATGTGTCTACGTTTATGTGTATGTCTGTACGTATAAAGTTATATATATATATATATATATATATATACATATATATATATATATATATATATATATATATATATATATATATATGCATATGCATATATATATATATATATATAATATATGTATACAAATACAAATTTTATCTTCCTGGCTGGGACTCGAACCCGCGCCGTCAGATTAACAAGCACGGTACTGAACCCGATAGACTACACAACTCACTAAAAGATTTGTCTAACCAGACGCCTTACAACCGTCATGGAAATTTCCTGTGTGCTCATAGCAGAGCAGTGATAGCGAGGTTTTACAGACAATTCCCGCGGGCACTCGGCAGCACCGAGATCAGAAATTCAAGTCCCAAATCAGGTTACCGAGGTTATATCTATGTGAGAAAGATGGTAGAATGCAATACACACACACACACACATATATATATGTATTAACTATATATATATATATATATATATATACATGTATGTGAGAAAGATGGTAGAATGCAATAACGCATTTAATATAGAAATACAAATTTTACCTCCCTAGTCAGGACTCGAACCTGCGCCGTCAGATTGACAAGCACGGTACTGAACCCGATAGACTACACGACCC
>BOPN01003871.1:27500-32500 GCA_017312705.2 Penaeus japonicus | reverse complement strand
CTTAGCGAAAGTATAAACGCAGACCAACACACAAAGACAAGCTTTTACATAAAAATGCTACAAAGCACATGGAAAATGGTCAGAAATGGGCTATTGCCATGTGGGAAAGAAACACAAAAAATAAACTGGAGGAAGGTTGTATCGGCAGCAAATTATTGTGGAACATCATCAAAGATAAGCAAGGAGACTTAAGAGACAGTACTATTCTCCCACTTATGGCCCAGAATGGTAAAATGGCAATGAATACTGGAGACAAAATAAATCTCCTTGCTCAACATTTTGCAGACAAGATGAAACTTTCTAACAACAAACAAAAAAAATGGCAACAAATGGCACGGGATGAAATACCAACTATAAGGACATCTCAATCGGAAGTTTACAATATATTGATTGGACTTGACGAACAGAAGGCTGTAGGGCCAGACGGGATTAATCCTCGACTCCAACTGCCTAACAACTGCCTCTCAGCAAAAGAATGGCCACATATGTGGAAAAGCAGTAATGTTATTCCAATACACAAAAAAGAAGCAAATCGGTTAAGTTAAAAAATATCAACCTGTGTCTTTGCTGTCATCAGTGAGCAAAGTCCTGGAAAAGATAACATCGTCCCATATATCGGACCACCTAAAACTGAATCACTTCTTGTGCTCACGTCAATTTGGCTTCCGGAAACAACGTTCAGCTGCAGACGTCCACTTACTCATGTCATCAGACTGGAGCCGCGCCCTAGATACGGGTAGCCATACTGCCATTATTGCTCTAGACATTGAAGGAGCATTTGATAAAGTTTGGCATAGATGGCTACTAGAAAAAATCAAAGCACTTGCAGTAGGTGGAGATGTGCTAGCACTACTACAATGCTATCTCAATGAAAGACACCTCAAAGTAATCTTGAATGGCAAAGAATCGCCTCTCTACCACATCGAAGCAGGAGTACCACAAGGCAGTGTCTTAGGACCAATGATGTGGAACATTTTCATAAATGATCTTCTCTATCTCATTCCAGAAGCCCGCGCTTTTGCGGATGACGGCACTGTAGCTGTCACCTACAATTCAGGAGAAGAAAATGCGACTGAATTACATGTTAACTCTGTAATGAAGGACATTGCAGCTTAGAGTGTTAAGTGGCAAGTTAAGTTTGCCCCACCAAAACACAGTCTATGGTGGTGTCAAGATCCAGCAGCCAGTTAAAAGTAAAATTTAATGGAAAACTCTGCAACAAAAAAAATGAAATGGAGATCCTTGGCATCACATACAACAAAAAACTAACTTTCAAGACACATATTGAAGAAATTGCCAGGAAAGCATCCAGGAAATTAACTTCGCTGAGAAGAATTGTTTGGCTATTGGATGGTAAAGGAACTGATATACAAAGCACAAACAAGATCCTGTTTGTAGTACTCCTCTCTTGCATGGGGAGGAGCTGTTAGTAACCATCTTCACCTTCTGGACAGAGTCCAAGACAGAACAAAGCGGCTTTTTGATGGCATGGAATTCAACCCAAAACTGGACAGTATGCAACACCGAAGAGATGTGGCAGGCCCTTCAATAATGTTCAAGATCCAGGAGATGCACGTGCCTCATCTTCAGCCTCTGAGACTCCCAATGCAGCAGCAAGAACGAACCACTAGATCCGTGGAACAAGTTCCAGCAGCATTAGAAGAACCACGGTGTCATACAACTCACTACCAGAGACAATTTCTTCCGAAATATAGCTAAATAGAAATTTAGCTACCTGCTCACCATAAAGATTCAAATGCAGTGTAATCATTTGGTTAAAATCATAAAGTGACTTTATGTTATATGTATAAAACTGGTTAGGCTTTTAGATAGAATGCAGCTAGCTACTACTTATTTGGGCTGTAAATATAAATACTTAAATGTATGCATCTACCATGTAAATATAAATGAAGGTTTAAAAAAAATAGAGATAGAGAGAACGAGAGAGAGAGAGAGAAGGAGAGAAAGGAGGAAGGAAACATAAAGAGAAGGAGAGAGGGAAAGAAGGAAGGAAACATAAAGATAAAGAGAGAGAGAGGGTATAGAGAATGAGTGAGGGGTGGGAGAGAGAGAGAAAGGGGAGGGAGAGATAGGGAGGAGGGAGAAAGAGAGAAGAAAGAAAGAGAGAAGGGAGGAGGAGAGAGGGGGAGGGAGAGAGAGAGGGGAGGGAGAGAGAGAGAGAGTGAAAATGAGAGAGAGAGAGAGAGAAAATGAGAGAGAGAGAGAGAGAGAGAGAGAGAGAGAGAGAGAGAGAGAGAGAGAGAGAGAGAGAGAGAGAGAGAGAGAGAGAGAGAGAGAGAGAGAGAGAGAGAGAGAGAGAGAGAAGGAAGGAAACATAAAGAGAGAAGGAGAGAGAGAGAAAGAGAGAGAGAAAAAGAAAGAGAGATAAAGAGAGATAGAAGGAGGTAGAAGAAGGTAGAAGTCCCATTCATGATCTGTGGGTCAAATGGGACTCGAGTCAAGCAGGCATAAGAAGACTCAAGTAAAAGGATAGGAATGAGTAAAACGGATATAGATATATATGGACAGTATATGTACGTATGTGTATATATGTGTGTGTGTGTATATATATATATATATATATATATATATATATATATATATATATATATATATATATGTGTATATATATAAATATATATATATATATATATATTTATATATATATATGTATATATATATATATATATATATATATATATATATATATATATATATGTATATATATATATATATATGTGTGTGTGTGTGTGTGTGTGTGTGTGTGTGTGTGTATATATGTATATATATATATGTCTGTGTGTGTGTTTAATATTCTCAGGTGTATGATGAATGATATGAAACTCTGGTAGATAGCTAAGAAATAGAGCATTTGTTGAAATACCATATATACCAGTGTGATAATAGGAAAAGAATATCAACCTCGGGCGGTTGTATGGAAGCCGTCAAGCTGGTTTGGAAGCCTTGCATGGAATTTCAGTGTTGCTAGTTCGGTTAATGTGAACTGTTAATAATACTCTTTCTTTTGTTTCCTTTTATTATTCTAATCTTCATAGATAGTTGGAAATATAATAATATTCCACTCTAGGGAACTCTGTTTCAATTAGAAAACGAGGATCAATGAGTGAGATAAATCACAAACTGGTATCTTCATTATACTCCCTCTGGCATCAAGTAAACTCTACAGAAGGTCACACCAGAAGCAGCATTTTCAGCTCCTTCGTCGTTGCTCTCTTGTGCTTCTCTCCTTCCCATTACTCTTATTTTGTCAATATATATATATATATATATATATATATATATATATATATATATATGTATGTATATATATATGTATATACATGTATACATACACACACACACACACACACACACACAGGGAAATTATGAACGGCAGATCTAGTGTGGCGTTGCGTCTTATTCCTTTGGCAGGTGAGGCAGCTTCTACTCCAATTATTTTTTGTTGATGTTTTGCAGATTAATTTGTTTCTGACAAGGTGATTTTTCGGCCGAATGCCAGGATAACAAATGTCTTGGTCTGCTGAAACTAATTGTTGTCTGAGGGAAGAGGGAATGTAAGGCTTGGCAGTCCCTGTGAAAACATCACAAAATATGCTAGTGTTGGAGTTATGTTAGAGTTGGTTACCTGAAAATATCCGAGGCGAAGACTAGCCTGGTGACCTTGTAGTTATGGCAAAGTGGTATCGGCGGTTTGTTCTGTTGCCCGGTGATCGTAGTCGATGGTGGGATATCTAAGCAAGGTGGTATTGATGGTGACTCTGTAAAGAAAGTCAGCAGCAAGGTTGTGTGATCTGCAGAAGTGCCTGATGGTTGATGTAAACTGGGGATGATATCTAAGCGACGATACTCTCTCGGGGAATGAGGTCCCTCTCGGCGGTGGTCCGTGGAGCGTCGATGAGAGGTTTGTGGCCCGGGAACAGAGCAAAATCACGGCCCTCTATGTAGTGGGCAAAGGGCGTGGTAACAGCCGTATTGTGGATATTCTCCTTGGCTATCCTGGAGAATATGGTGCAGCCTAAGAGTTCTTATATATCCTGAACATGCGGCAGAGGGTACCTGTTGGGTATAGTCGCAAGGGCAAGGTGTTGATAATCATCACAGGAACGCCATACCCCATCTTTCTTCGGGACAAGGTGGAGGGGCGCGACCAATTACTGGTGGAGGGGCGGTTGATCCCGAGACAGCATTCGTTCGAATTCGGTTTTGTTCGCCTAAAGCTGATTAAGATCGAGACGGCGTATCCTCGAATGTGTAGGAGGAACAGAAATGATTTAAGAGGGATGGAAACTTTCGGAAAGGATTGTGGTAGGGACAGTCATAGTGCTGGACCACCTGGACTCTCGAAACGGCGTTCGTTGCTGACGAACCATGAATATTAGCGTGAAGGTCTACCACTAGGTGAAAATACTGCAAGAAGTCCGCAGTGTACGTCTGCTACGACGAAAATCAGCAGGAGTTTGACGATTTTCATCCGAAGAGATGGGAAGAAGGTCGGGTTCAGCACCAGTGATATCTGGAGGCGGGGTTTGTGAGGTGTAGGAGACACCTCAGTGCAGAAAGGGGCGCCGTCAGTTCCTTGACTCGGCGTTTCCCGGAAATGAGGAAGGCGGGGTGTAACGGTAAGTGCGGTCTCCGAAGAAGGTATAATAGAAGCAGAGCCCATGCGCAGCAAGGAAAGATGCCATGTGGGGAGGTGGGTGGAGCGGCCGGTGTTCACGTTCCCGCGGACGCGAAATCGGCGAGTCCAGTTCCGGGAAATCTGCTGTAGGAGGTCTGTTGTGGTGGGCATAACATTGCTGGGCTTGGAAGAGGCTGGAGTGGAAGAGGTATTTGCAAGTGAGGTCGCATTAGCCGGGGGAGGCGTAGCGGCGACGGGCAACGTTCCCACCAGGCGATCGGCGATAATGGCAACCCGGTCACGAGGTGAGTTTCGGTATGAGTAAATATGGACGTATCGTGGGAGGTTTCTTGTTGATGAA